>CM035147.1:84173797-84394213 GCA_020205605.1 Panax ginseng
AGGGAAAAGAGATGTAAGAGGTCCTTTTTACAATATGTAATATAATACAATACGTAATATTAATTGGGTAATTGATGAGTGGATTTTGTACTTATAATTTGGACACCATTTAGGCTTAATTCTTTGTTAACTGTAAATATTTTTAGTATCATTTCACTTGTTTTTGTTTTTGTGTTGAAGGAAACGGTTACGAAGGGTCAAAACATGAAAAATAGAGCTTAATGACATTTTCGTAATTTCTGGTACTGTTCATGCGTTGGGGCCAAGTTGTCTGGAAAAAAGAGAGTTTTTCAGAAGTTGAGTCCAAGAAGGTTTGGTTCAGGCTGATTGTTGGAAGGACTTTAAGGAGGACTAAAAGACACGTGAAAAGTAATACTCCCTCCGTCCCAAGATAAAAGTCCCTATTACTATTTTGGGTTGTCCCATGTTAAATGTCCACTTTCCTTTAATAACCAAATTTTTACATATTTTTTTCTATTATGCCCGTAGCATTAAATATCTCATACTTTTCTTATTCTAATTCTCTCTCCATATTTAATGACATGTTATTATGGGCAATTTTGTCATTTTATTTCTCTTCTTAATATGCGTGAAAAATCCACCAGGACTTTTATCTTGGGATGGAGAGAGTATAAAAGGAGGAGTATTAACAAGGATTAGGGAATTCTATTCCATTATATTAGATTAGATTATATTAGGAAAAAAATCTAGTTTAGATTAGATTTGGAGATTGAAGCAACTTGGAAACCGTTGAAGATCAAAAACAGGAGCAAGCGGGGAGCATCAAATTTACTGACAACAGATTCTATTCTCTTCTCTATCCTTATTTTTATCTTTTAATGTTTATTCAGTTGTGGATTATTGGTATAATTCAATAATTATGAACTAATTCTTTTGTTAAAGATTACAATGGATCTTATTGCATAGTTTATTTTAATATGCTTCTCTATTGATTATTGTGATCTAATCATGGGATTGTCTATTATGATTTGTATTGAATTGTTTAATTGCCTAGCTAACGATTACCGTGATAATCCATATAAAATTGAGAGACGAATTATGGGTTTAGATATGATCATAATAGTATGTGATTGTATTTTCTGCATGGCGTTGGAATTCATAATTTATGTCTCAAGATAGAGATATATATATACATCGCATGTATGGTGATTAAGAACTTGTGCTTTAAATCCTCTTTAATTGTAATTCACATAGAGATATAGTGAATTCGTTAATCGTAATGTTCTTCTTAATTAATTCTATCATTTGTGGATTTAAGTTGATTAATTTATGTGCGCATCAAAAGATGGTCGATGGTAATAGATATTGATGTGTTCTTGATTAACAATTCAAAATAGTAAGCATAATTAATGAGAAGTGTATTAGTCTAAGTGAAATAATAAGTGAAGTTGTGATCTTGAATCTCCATAATCTGATTTTAACTAGTGGTAATTAGAATTAATTTAATTTAAAACCTTAAATTGATTGTTTAAATAAAATTAGTTTGGTTAAGAGTTAGTATTTGGTAATTTTTATTAATAATTTCTCGTGAAAACAATACTCTACTTACACTTTATTACTTGTTAACCGTGTATACTTGTACGTATATATTGATTATGAAATCGATTAAAAGTAATATTATACATGTCCTTATATTTATGTGATGTTCTAACCTTTGACACCATGTATACATCTCTTTTTGACCATTTTCCTTTTACAAGACGAAAGAGATAAATACATTATTCTATATTTTAAATGGGACTTACAAAATTATATATAAAAAATAAAATGATTGTAGGGTAATTGTTGGATCAATAACTACAGGGTATTTTATTAATATTATATATAATACTAAATATTATATATAATAATAATTTATTTATTTAATTATTTATTACATATTAATGATGTTACTAAATCAATAATAATTGATCATTTGGTTAGACCAAAGGACCCATTCACCCTTGAATGACCTTTTTTCGATTCGATGAACTATCCAATTTGAAAATATTGATTTATATTTGATTCATCGAGAGTAAATACGCATCAAACAAAGGAAATCATTGCAAACCAAATCTCGAATAGAACTCCAGTTCCTTCGAAAATAGTAAGATCTTTGGGGCAAGTGTAGAATACGTATGAAAAGAGGAATAAAGAGAATTTTCTATTCAAATTGGAAGTCGGATCCATTAAACACTTACGCGTGCGCCCTCACAGAAGTCAAAAAAGCTCCCCTCAAAAGTCAGTAATTCCGCCTTGACTTTGGGCTTTCCTCTGGGGGCAAATAATAGAGGATGAATATGACATGCAGCGTAAAATTTGCACACATATTAAAAAAAATAAAAATAGAAAAAAGAAAGAATACTTTTTTAAAAAATTTCTTTAGTAGTCCTATAAGATTATATAAAATGATGATTACTTATATTTTTTTACACTAATAGACCCTACTAAATGACATAGTTACCCTTCACATTATATATTTTATTTCATTCTTTTGAGCACAACAAAATTTGTATTTTTAATCATCTTTTTCGAGATGGATAGAGTAAAAAAAATAAAATTAAAAAAAATAAAATAGTAATATATCTAAAGTTAGTAAGAATAAAAGAGGGAGAAAAAAAACTGACACAGATAGAGATTATTGAAGAATAAAATTTAAATTCACTCACTATTTGTCTTTTGTTCTTTTTATTTTTCTCTTACACTATCTGTTTTTATTATGTGTAAAATTTGATTCACATGACATTCGAATAAAAATAATTTTATTTATTTCATTAATGATGTGTGATTTACACCTTTTTTTTTATAATCTATAGTGTGGTTATCTCTTGTTATTATAGAATATACCAAATTAATGCAGGGACCGTGTTTATTTCTATCCAAAAGAAAATACTAATGCATACACACTTCCTTTTCCTCATTTCACATCAAATTATCAAAAACCATTTGAGAAACTTTTATTTCAAACTGTCCTTGTGACGCCCCCAAAATAGGTATACATCACCCATTTTGAGTTGTCAATACACGGTACAAAAACAACTACAACTTTATTATTACAATAGTAAAACTGTGAGTTTGAATACAAATATTATCTTCTAGACAATATCTATACCCAAATAAATCCTCATCACATTTATTGATA
The DNA here is from genome assembly GCA_020205605.1 of Panax ginseng. Lineage (NCBI taxonomy): Eukaryota > Viridiplantae > Streptophyta > Magnoliopsida > Apiales > Araliaceae > Panax > Panax ginseng. Next base: position 84,176,940 of record CM035147.1, read on the forward strand.
CATTATTTTACAAAAATGGTGAGGACTACTAAACAACTCTCTCTATAACCATCATTCCATACCCCGACTCGTACTTTCGCTACATTCTCGCCTCTCCCGAGAAGAAAAATGGAACAAAAAAGGAAAAGGGTGAGCTCAACTAGCCCCAAGAAAGAATATTATGACTAAGATAATACATAATAAATTATCGTTAGTCTTCAACAGGAAAAAAAATCTAATAGAATACAATAGACAACAAGTTTTAAATCAATACTCGCAGAATGAAAATATTAATTCATGTAAGAGTTACGTAGAGGATGAAATCTACTAATATCTATGAATTTAATAAATTCCATCATCAATATTTTATCCCTCGTAACATCAATCAATATATATCCGAATCATATATTCATCCTTGCACTATGTGCCAAGGACATTCACCAATTGGTCATGTTCATCTAAACACTGCTCATCTTTGCACTACTGGGCCAAAGATATTCATCGAAATCATTCATCTTTGCACTACAAAGCCAAAGATATTCATCGAAATCATTCATCTTTGCACCATGTGCCAAAGATATTCCATAATATCATCATTTAAGACCGAGGATGATGAAAATATTTTTTTAAGAAACGAATCCAATTGAATCAAAATGACAAGGATTAAGGATTAAGGATTCAGACTTTGTTTTATCCATGTCCAAAAATACCTCAAAATAATCATAGTGATGTAAAATTCAAGAATGATCAAAACATGGATACAATCAAAGCTAGTATCCAGAATAGATATTTTGGACGAAAAGAAAATTTTTATTTTTCGATGAATAAGTCTTAGATTCGTGAATATTATCAGATATCGTGAATAGGCTGTCATATCGTGAATAGTAACTCCCGACACTAAAAGTTTCAAATTTGATAAAAAGTTCAGATCAATACTTGGCATAATGATATTAGAATAAACAATATCATTTAAAAAATAATAATATCCCTTACCTTTGAAAGACAAAGACTTTAATTGGAATAATTGGATATAGGTTATAACGAACTTGCAATCGTATAGCAATACTCAAAGTATACTCAAAATACTCACAAGAATACGCTCAATAATATAGAGAGAAAACTTCATTTAGGGTGTGATTTTCAATTCTAACCCAAGACTTCACCCTGTTTATAGGAAAATGCTTAGAACACCAAAGCCGAAAATTTAATAAAATAATAATATATATTATAAATTCTCTACGCACACTTCTTGAATCTGAAATTTTGCATTCAACACATTCAAATCACATGCTAGACCCACAAAAACATTTTTCATATTTAAATTATTTTAAACTTCCAAAAATCAATTATTTTGAGTTTGAACTTCAATAATTCATAATAAATAGCCCTTTTGTCGGAAAATTCAATCTCACAATTTTTTTATAGGAAATTCAATTCTCTACAACTTTGCGTAAGAAAGTTTTTCCAAATTCAAATAAAAATTAATCAAATCCACAAACGGATAATTTTATAAAATTTATAATCAAATTCAAATCAAGAAATGGTGTCCACCAACATGTTTAACATGTTTTAAACATTTATTGCAACAAAATACTCTTTCTCCTCAGATACTCATATATCACACATTCATTGTAAAAATATCACCATTATTATATTATTAAAAATATAATAATATATTTAAATGAATTATTTTATCATAAAAAGATAAAATTTTAATTTTCAACAATTGTCACATTAAAAAATTTTCTCCTCTATATCCACATAAAATCAATATTTTCCTCATCATATAAATCAATAATTAATTATTCACAAATAATATTACGTAATCACAATATCGATAAACCGTGCAGGTTCCTGTGAAATAAGGGACTTTCCAATAAGAATTTCTCCTTCTTGCCAAGCAATTAGGTGACCAAACCTCTCCTTAGATGTAACTTTCTAGACATTGTCAATAATGTTATCTAATAATATTATTCAGATAATATGAATTATTGCTTCGATAATGAAAAATACTTTGTAGTAATGACAATTATGAAAACAACAAGAATATAAAATATCAACGCAAGCAATTATTGAATCAATAAAATAAAATCTTCGAGCAAGAATTATCAGTAACCATTATTGAGTAGTGCCTTCTTATGTAAGAGTCAATAATTGGTGCAATACCGTAGTAAGCATCGCGGCAACAACGCTGCAGACATCTTGTGTTTTAACCACCGGTATTCCAACAAAGTGTAAAGCAGAATAACTACGCCCGTTATTTTTAAACAACTTATATTTGTCGTTTTCTTCCTCCAATCGCTTTCCAGTTATGGGGCCCATACATGGTTGAGTAGTCGTATTTAATATTTCCGATAAAGATTTAATATTCCACGACCAAACGAATATTACCCAATAAACAATGAATATTTTATAACCACTTGCTTATTTTGAAATATTTGCGTATTTTACCCATAACTATCCACATTAATCACATCAACCCTTACTATTTCAAAATAATAATTAGAGGAAATTAAATTTCATTTATTAATTATTTGGGGTCTTACAACCTCCCCTCCTTATGAAATTTCATCCTCGAAATTGACATACGTACCTGGTGTTTTGAAAAGGTGAGGATACCTCGCTTTCATTTCCGTTTCCAATTCCAGGTCATTTCCTCTATAGCATGGTTCCTCCACAAAACTTTAACTTGTGGTATGACCTTCGTCGCGTAGGACATACTCCTTCTTATCCAAGATCTTGACAGTACCTCCTCACACGTTAAGTCTTGGCTATCTCGTGGATTTTCTAACTCAATAACGTGGTTCGGGTCTTTCACATATTTATTTAAGCATGAGATATGTGAAACACATTATGAACGTAGAGACATACTTGGAGGTAACGCGAGTCTATAGGCTACATGTCCTACTCGGTCAAGAATTTGAAATGGACCAATAAATCGTGGATTGAGCTTTCTTCTTCCCAAATCTTGTAACTCCCTTCCATGGAGCAACTCGCAACAATACATGATCCCCTATACTAAATTCCACGTCCTTTCGATGAAGATCCGTATAACTCTTTTTGTCGATCTTGTGCTTGGTTTGTATACGTTGTCGAATCATTTGGATCTTTTCGGTGAGTCATACGTCTTAACTCGGGTCCCAACAATGTTGCTTCACCCACCTCATCCCAACATATTGGAGAGCGACACTTTCGCCCATATAATGCTTCAAATGGAGCCACACCTATACTTTTCGATAATCTGTTGTTGTAGGAGAATTCCACCAATGGTAAATACTTATCCCAATCGCCCTTGAAGTCTAGGACACGAGTCTTAATAGATCTTCAAGAGTTTGAATAGTCCTCTCTCGATTGTCCGTCTGGTTTGAGGATGGTATGCCGAATCGAATCAGAATCCGTGTTTCCTTAGCTTTTTGCAAGCTAACCCAAAATCTTGAAGTGAATCTTGGGTCACGATCCAAACTATGGATCTTTGGCATGCCATGCAACCTCACAATCTCATTTACATATATACTAGCAAGACGTTCAAGGAATAAGTCTCCAGATCGGCAAGAAATGTGCGAGACTTGGTTAATCTATCAACAATAACCCAAATAGCATTTATGCCTTGAGAAAGCGTGGGAAGACCAGAAACGAAATCCATGGTAATGTGTTCCCACTTCCATTTCGGAATCTCAAGTGGTTGCAATGGTCCATTAGGCACTTGATGCTCGCTTTTACACGTTAACAAGTTAAACATGTTAAGATAAACTTTGCAAATCTCTCTTCATATTGTTCCATCAAAATGTATGTCAAGATCACGATACATTTTAGTACTTCCGAGATGGATTGCAAATGGTGTATTGTGTGCCTCCATCATGATCTTGTACTTCAAATCGAGTCGTTAGGAACACAAAGTCCGAGTGGACTCAAGTATTCCTTCATCATCGATTCTTGCTTAGGAATAGCACCTTCTTGTACTTTCTTCTTCATACGATCGGCTCCGGGCCGGTGGCTTGAGCAACCATAACTTTTTCTATTAAAGTTGGCTCTACGTATACTTGACATCATCGCACTCGTTCTCAGATATGATCTTCTACTCAAAGCCAAATACTACCACGCTCGCTTTTCGGGATGGTATTGAATAGTGTGTTCATAATCTTTTAACAACTCAAGCCAACGTCGTTGCCGCATGTTGAGTTCTTTTTGCGTGAAGAAATATTTAAGGCTTTTATGGTCCGAATATATCTCCACTTTCTCCCCATATAGATAAGTGCCTCCAGATCTTTAGCAGCAGAAACGATCACGCTAACTCTAGATCATGAGTAGGATAATTCCTCTCATATTCTTTAAGTTGTCGCGAGGTATAGGCTATGACTTTCCCATGTTGCATGAGAACACATCCTAACCCTTTCGCTCAAGCATCGTCAGAGATAACAAATCCATCCGAACCAGATGGTATTGTTAGAACATGTTAGAAATAAGTCTCCTCTTAAGCTCTTGGAAACTCTTCTCGCATTCTTCACTCTAAACGAATTTTGTATCCTTCCGAGTCAACTCGAGTTAACGGAGTAGCGATTTGAGAAAACCCTTCCACGAATCTCCGATAATAACCAAATTTAGACCCGTAAAGCTACGTACTTGACCACCGTCTTGGTTGCTCCCAACTTTGTATTGCTTCAATCTTCACGGTCATCAGATACTCCATGTTTTGACACTGACGTGCCCAAGAAATGCTACTTCCTCAAGCGTAACTCGCATTTCTTTAAGTTGGCATATAACTTATTTTCAAGAAGCCTTTGTAGTACCAAACTTCAAATGGTGCTCATGATCTTCACGACTTTTGGAATATATGAGGATGTCATCAATAAAGACAACAACGAATCGATCCAAATATTCCTTGAATACTCGGTTCATCATATCCATGAAAGTCATGTAGGGCATTAGTCAATCCAAAAGACATGACTAGGAATTCATAATGCCCATACACAAGTTACAAAAAGCGATCTTTGAATATCCTCATTCTAATCTTCATTGATGATATCCGTAATCTAAGATCGATTTTTGAAAAGAATTGTGCTCCTTGAATTGGTCAAACAAGTCATCAATACGAGGTAGAGGATACCTATTCTTGATAGTGACATGGTTCAATTCCCGATAGTCAATATTAAAGTCGCATACTCCCGTCTTTCTTCTTTACTGAATAAAACAGGAGCACCCCGAGGGATGTACTAGGGACGAATGAAACCGATGTCCAACAACTCGTAGTTGGACCTTTAACTCTGAAGTTCAATAGAGCCATTCGATATGGGGTTTAAGAAATGGGCTTTGTATGCGAGTTCAAGGTCAATAAAGAATTCAACTTCACGCTCGGGGTAGGCCGGGAAGTTCTTCGAGAAATACGCCAGAAAGTCAATAACAATAGGAATATTATTCAAATTTGACGTGTCTTTATTCAAATCCATAACATGGGCTAAGAAAGCTTGACATCCGCTTTTTAATAAACGAATAGCTTTATGATTAGATATGATGATGATTGATTTTAATGGTTTAGTTTCTTGAATTGCATACAACAAAGTTGTTTAGGAATATGAAAGCTAACAACCTTACGAAAATAATCAATTTTGGCATGATGAGTAGTTAACCAATCAATCCCTAAAATCACATCAAAAGCAAGTATCTTTAAAGAGATAAGGTCAATGGTAAGGTGATGGTGCCAACTTGAATCAAACAAGATTTATAAACAAAGTGGATGTGATGAAAGTTTCTCTAACGGAGTTTCCACAGATAGGTCAAAGTCTAATTTCTCCTGAGTCAAGTTTAAACGTTGAGCACAAAGCTAGGAGAGATAAATGAATGGGTAGACCCAGATCTCAGTAAAATATAAACTTCACAAGAATTTATAAATAGCTTACCCGTGATCACCTCGTTTGGGTTCCTCGCATTTTGACCACCACAAAAACGCTCTTCCAAGAACCGATTGACTTTGACTTTTTCGGGACGATCTTTTGAGTCAACGTCCCCATTGAACTAGGTTTCGCTATCGTGCAATCTCGAGCGATATGTCCTTCCTTTCCACAATTATAGCATACCAGAATCACTGTAGGGCGGTTTGACCGATATGTCCCTCTTTCCGCATTTATAGCATATGGACCGGTGGTCGTTCTCCTCCTTGGAACCGCTTGTTCTTTGTAATCGCTGTCGTCTTCACATGGTCGTTGTTGAATCTCCTCTTTGAAAATCTCCTCCTAACTCGCTTCTTCTATTTTTTCATGGCTATGATTACCACCCGAGTGGTTACCATTTTTGTCCGTCTTTTTCTTTCTCCTTTGGTTATTGTTGTTTTGTTGAATGCTATCTCCGGTATGATCTCGATTGTGGTACCTCGGTTGACCGTACTTTCGTTATCTCGCTTCTAACAATTGAGCCCTATTAACAACATCTCGAATAAAGAAAATTTATGAGAGATGAGATCTTGACGTATCCGGGTTTCAAACCTCTCGAAACATCCGCATCATACGTTCCTCATTCTCCACCAAATGAGGTGCAACCGGATAACTCGCAAACTTCGCCTCGTCTTTGAGACACAATCATGTTGTTCTCGCTCTCGGTCTAATAAACTCCACTTCCTTCATACGACGAACACTTTCGTGGAAAGTATTTGTCATTAAATAGTTTCGAAATGTCTCCCAAGACATGCTTGAGTCTTACTGGATGGGTACGCTTCACGAGACTCCCACCAAGAGTTTGCCTCGCCACGGAACATAAAGGTGGCGAATGGAACCTTCTGTTCTCCGCATCCCAAGACATCGAATATCTTGGTAATTTGCTTGACCCATGTTTCCACCATGATCGGATCCGGCTTTCCCTTAAATTCGTGGTCCCAACTCTTTGAATCGCTTTGGTTGTGACAACCCGTGAATTGCTATCATTTCCTCTTGTATTTTGAACACGAAGTCTCCAAATCTGATTTTTGCATGAATCGCAAAAAGCTTCTAAACATCCCCTCGCTCATCATCCGCTCGGATTGGTGTTGTTCACAGGAGAACATCACAAATTGTTCAGACGCTCTCTCCTCGTTGGTGAGTACAAAGGCTCTCTCCGGTCCCCATTTCCATTGTTAATATTCTCACGACATTCTCAAAATCTTGTCATAAAACAAGGGTTAATTAAGGAAATCAATATATCACATAATATCCCTATATCTTGACAACTATCAAATAAGCTTAGGTAGGACACACTAGCGAAGGATTTACTCGTCTCTTCCCTCCTAGTTCTATTCCCCGATCTCCACCAGAGATCACATCCTAAGCTCGATACCAACCGTGATGCCCCCAAAATAGGTATACATCACCCATTACGAGTTGTCAATACACGCATGTAAACAACTACAACTTTATTATTACAATAGTAAAACTGTGAGTTTGAATACAAATATTATCTTCTAGACAATATCTATACCCAAATAAATCCTCATCACATTTATTGATACATTATTTTATAAAAATGGTGAGAACTACTAAACAACTCTCTCTATAACCATCATTCCATACCCCGACTGCATTTCGCTTACATTCTCGCCTCCCCGAGAAGAAAAATGGAACAAAAAGGAAAAGGGTGAGCTCAACTAGCCCAAAAGAAGAATATTATGACTAAGATAATACATAACAAATTATCGTTAGTCTTCAATGAGGGAAAAAAAAATCTAATAGAATACAATAGACAACAAGTTTTAAATCAATACTCATAGAATGAAAATATTAATTCATAGAAGAGTTACATAGAGGATGAAATCTACTAATATCTATGAATTTAACGATCTATCATCAATATTTTTATCCTGTAACATCAATCAATATATATCGGAATCATATATTCATCCTCGCACTACTGTGCCAAGGACATTCACCGATTGGTCATGTTCATCTAAACACTGCTCATCTTTGCACTACTACGGGCGAGAGATATTCATCGAAATCATTCATCTTTGCACTCACAGCCAAAGATATTCCATAATATCATCATTTAAGACTGAGGATGATGAAAAATATTTTTTTTAAGAAACGAATCCAGTGAATCAAAATGACAAGGATTAAGGATTAAGGATTCGTACTTTGTTTTATCTATGTCCAAAAATACCTCAAAATAATCATAGTGATGTAAAATTCAAGAATGATCAAACCATGGATACAATCAAAGCTAGTATCCAAAATAGATATTTTGGACGAAAAGAAATTTTTTTATTTTTCGATGAATAGTGCCGTATTCGTGAATATTACCGTATACGTGAATAGTAACCCCGACACTAAAAGTTCCAAATTTGATAAAAAAGTTCAGATCAATACTTCGGCATAATGATATTAGAATAAACAATATCATTTAAAAAAAAAAATATCCCTTACCTCGGAAAGACAGTACTTCTAATTGGAATACTGGATATAGGTTATAACTTGAACTTGCAGTATAGTAGCAAGAATACTCAAAGTATACTCAAAATACTCACAAGAATACGCTCGATAATATAGAGAGAGAAAACTTGATTTACGGTGTGATTTTCAATTCTAACCTAAGACCCTATTTATAGGAAAATGCTTGTAACACCAAAGTAGAAAATTTAATAAAATAATAATATATATTATAAATTCTCACGCACACTTCTTGAATCTGAAAATCTGCATTCAACACATTCAAATCACATGCTAGACCCATAAAAAACGTTTTTCATATTTAAATTATTTTAAACTTCCAAAAATCAATTATTTCGGAGCTTCGGAACTTCAATAATTCATAATAAATAGCCCTTTTGTCAGAAAATTTGAATCTCACAATTTTTTTTATAGGAAATTCAATTCTCTACAACTTTGCAGAAGAAAGTTTTTTCAAATTCCAAATAGAAATTGACCGAAATCCACAAACGGACAATTTTATAGGCTATAATCAAATTTCAGTCAAGAAATGGGGTCCACCAACATGTTTAACATGTTTTAAACATTTATTGCAACAAAAATACTCTTTCTCCTCGTATACTCATATATCACACATTCATTATAAAAATATCACCATTATTATATTATTAAAAATATAATAATATATTTAAATGAATTATTTTATCGAGAAAAGATAAAATTTTAATTTTCAACAATTGTCACATTAAAAATTTTCTCCTCTATATCCACATAAATCAATATTTTCCTCATCATATAAATCAATAATTAATTATTCATAAATAATATTACGTAATCACAATATTGACAACCGTGCGGTTCCCAAAGAAAGAGGGGGCTTTCAATAAGAATTTCTCCTCATCGCACGCATAATTAGGTGACCAAACCTCTCCTGCATGTAAATTTCTAAACATTGCCAATAATGTTATCTAATAATATTATTAAAATAATATGAATTATTGCTTCGATAATGAAAAATATTGTGTAATGACAATTATTGAAACAACAAGAATATAAAATATCAACGCAAACAATTATTGAATCAATAAAATAAAAAATCGAATAAAGAATTAATCGTGAACCATTATTGAGTAAGCCTTCTTCACGTAAGAGTCAATAATTGGTGCAATACTGGTGTCTTCTTGTGCAACAACGCGACATCTTGTTTTAACCAACGGATATTCCAACAGTGTAAAAGGTAACAACTACGCCGTTATTTTTAAACAACTTATATTTGTCGTTTTCTTCCTCCAATCGCTTTCGTTATGGGCGACACATGGTCATACTTCGTATTGCATTTAATATTCTCCGACAAAGCATTGAATATTCCACGACCAAACGAATATTCCCCGACAACAATGAATATTTTATAACCACTTGTTTATTTTGAAATATTTGCGTATTTTACCCATAACTTTCCACATTAATCACATCAACCCTTACTATTTCAAAATAATAATTAGAGGAAATTAAATTTCATTTATTAATTATTTGGGGTCTTACAGTCCTGCATTACTATTTCATGAAAAAGAACTGAAATTAAAAGAAAATTATAAATACATTTTTTAAAGATAATTTTATGTTCTCAAATATAACCTAACTAGCTGGGTCCCGTGCCTCCGGCATTGTATGGACAATGGTATTTATCTCAAACTTTAAACGGCTCAGATGATTTATTGAGTGAACGGGAAATTCAAAATCTTTTGTATTTTATTAGATAGATTTATTAGATAGATAGATAGATAGATGTATTTTATTAGATAGATGTATGGACGGTGGGATTTATCCCAAACTTTGGATGACCCAAATGATTTATTGAGTGAGCGAAAAATTCAAAATTATTTGTATTTTATTAGATAGATATTAGCATTTTATTAGATAGATATTAGCCAAGAGCTTAAGAGTGATAGTTTAGGAATGGTGATGTAATGTTAAAAAAATTAGTAAAAAAATAATGATAAATTAAGAATATCATGTAATGTAATTTTATCATAAAATAATGTATGTAAAGGAGATAGTAACAAGATCCACAGTCGTGTCTATATCTCTTATCACGTATAAGAATATTGTAACGGATGTATAGAGTGTTTTTCTCTAAAAAGAAAAGTTCAGAAAAGAATAGCATTCCAGATCCAAGCTGTTAACGCCAAGATCTTCTACCACGTCCCAATCACGTAAGACGTTCTGATTCTGCACAATAAACATAGTCAACACCAAAAGCTTGACGGCTTGGACCGTCGGGGGATAGCTCCGGCGTGAGAGTCAGTACAGGCGATCACAAGGTTAACAATGGAGGAAAAATAACGTCTAGTGCTTGAGAGAGAATCGTAATCCGATTGTGTGTGGTGTAATGTTTTGTTACTTACCTTTCTTATGTGATCCTTGCTCCATACGTACCCCAGACCCGATTTACCGTGCCACCCACTATCCCCTGACATCTCCCCCTCTCCCGGTCCTTTTAGCCGAAAGCAAGTAGCTCACCTCTCTACCTGCTACTACTGTTTGCCACCGCCGGTCCTCTAAGTCCCATCCTCATTAATGCCATGCAGAAAGGTGGCAGATAATAGTCAACTGCCATCTTATGTAATGATTACCGATCAAAGATGGGTTAAGTGGTAATTTGTGTAATGAATCGATCCAAGGATTTGGCCCAATACAATAAAAATGATCCAGACTGATCGGATCCAGCCGAAATAACCCACTAATCGTAATCAAATGACTGGGCCCAAATCATTCGGTCCAACAAGACAAAAGTAACATAATCCAAGGGAAGAACCCATTAGGTCAAATCAGATAATGAAAAGTATCATGGCTGACATTTGCCTTTGGTCTCTTTTATTAAACAGGATGTTTAATAGAAGACTGTAAATAATATAGGTTCACGATATAATGAATTGTAATAAGTCAAAAAGGGCCAATCTGGAATCGGTCGAGGCCCAACTGATGAATGCCAATCAAAAATGCAAATAAAATCAGGAGCCCAACAAAGAGAAACCCATTCCAGTTAAAACATTATACCCACATCCGGACGCTACCTCTTCAGATTCATCATCATTGCTGCTTAATAAATGTGCCGCCCTCGTGTACCGTGCAACCGTCAATATAAAAGGTAATTTCCCCCAATTTTGACAGTTTTACTTACCATTTCAAATTTCAGACGTCTTTTCGAGCTTTAGACTTCCTCCTCTCTCAGATTTCTTTCTTTTCTCTGAAAATCGTCAACAATGGCAGCATCATCGAGTATTGATAACACCTCTCCACTTCGCATAACCCCCATCACCACTGTTCCTCCTACACCTAACCCTAATAAGGCCACTTCGAGTAAGAGCACACCAAAAAAACCTCTTCCAAACCCCTCTATTTTCTTCCAGAGTGCGACCCAATTCCCTCATGCCAATACCGCCTCCACCATGAACGAAAAAAGCGTTCACAATGCTTATGTGTGATACCAGGTTCCAGCGACTCATCAGTTTTCTTTGCCCCCACCTTGCTGAGAGAATGTCTTAGTGCGGACAATTTGGGTATCGCCATGCCTCTGACCTTGCTAGAAAAAGGGGTTCGATTCCCTTTACACGTTTTCTTGGTCACCCTTCTAGGGTTTATTGGCGTCGGCTTCGCCCAATTAGTCTCGAACTCATACATTCACATCTTGGCGTTTATCGTATACGTCATCATGAAGTGGGTGTCGCCCCACCCTCGACTTTTCTTCTTCCATATATTCCATCCGCAAGTCCGGAGAGAAGGATTCAAACTTTAGGCAAGATTCCTTCAAAAGCCGGGAGAGGATTTGACGACGGTCTCTGGTGAATACTCCTTCCAAAGAATAAAAGATGGCATGAAAGCGGTGGTTCTTCGTCAAAGGACACGAGATTGCCTCTCTCCCCGTTGGACAACATTAGACAAAGTATCTGCTAACCGGAGATATATAGCCGAGAGCAGCGTGAAAGAGATGATTGTGCTTACGGATAACTTCAGAAGAAGGGTGGAGTTACAATCTTCTCACCAAACAAGCTTGGTTGTATGACCACAAATGTGAGTCAAAGTTTTCGAATTTTTATTGAAGTAAAGTTTTTATGTTTATTGTTGTAGAAAGATCTAATAGAGTGTGTTTCTTTGTTACAGTGTCTTTGATCAAACCTTCCTCGATGGATCGAAGGGATCTAGAAAAATTCCTTTCTGGCAAACCTCCAACATCTCCTCCTACCGAAACCCCCCAGGAAGAGATTCCGACTTCTGAAGCTCAAGATGCTGAAGATCTTTCTGTAGAATCAGAGGCTGTAGAAGAGACTCTCCAACTTCGCAAGAAGAAGAGAGCTGTTCGGAAGCCAAGAAGTATCGCTCAAGAATCCCAACGGATGACTACTTTGCTTTGATCGATATGCAAAGCGAACGAATCTGAGGCTCTTGAATCAAGAAAAAGCGAGTCAAGGTAACTCCGATTTGTTCTGTAGAAAAGCTTGAGTTCCTCTTGGCCCAGTGGGAATTCGGAGTTTTTCGAGGAGGTCTGAAAAACGACTGAGGCTTCAAATGCCTCTCGAAAAAGAAAACAACCCTCGGATGACCAACCACCACCACCCGAAGAACCGATGCCAGACCAACCACATCAAGTCACTGTCTATCCGTTCATGAGGCAGGGAACCTACTCCTGCTCGTTCTCCATCCCCTGAGAACATATACCTGGATCCTTCACCATCCCCTTCGCATGAAGAATGGACGCCTTTCATCTCAATCCCATCTGCCGATGAGTTTGAGAATGATGCAAGGGGGACCCCAACTTTGTGGCCCCATTTTAATGCGAATTATCCCTTCCATCTCTTCAACTCATTTGTCAGGGAAACCGATGAACGTCGGTTCGACAATAGTTCAATCATGGATCTCCTTAAAGAAGGCATGAGCTATCACGCCAAGGTAAAAGTTCAACTCATTTGTCTGTTCTTTTGGATTTATATGCATTTCTTTGTAAATTAACGAATTATCTGTGAACATCTACAGGCTAGTGCTGTCTTCGGGCGTCTTCTTCCACGCTATCAAGAATCTAAAGCCGAAGAGGATGCTGCTCGTCGGGAAAATACGGTTCTGAAGTCAGCCTGGAATAAGGCAAGGACTGACCTCAGCGATGCTCTCTTCAATAATGAAAATCTTCAAAGAGACTTTGACTCGAAGAATGGAGGGCGAAGATGCGCAAAGAGGACTTGAAGAAGACGAAGGCCAGCCAACAGGAGATGACGAGTCTGAATGTTGAGTTTGACACTCAGAATCATGCTCTAAAGCTTAGGAATGAAAAACTCTGTATAGCCAATCAAAGCCTGGCTATACAAGTGGATAATCTTCAGGAGGAAGCTCGTGTTGACAAAGAGAAGAATTTGAACATTCGTCTTGAGCTTCAGGGTAAGTTAGAAGCTTTGCAGGCTTTAGGTCCACCTTTAACTGAAGAGCTTGAGGGAGCAAAATATATGAGTAGTATCGAAAGTCAAGCGAGTTGAGCGAGAAGGTAGTTAAGATGTTTTTTCGATGGTTATTATGATTTGAGAAGAAAGGACAAGGCAAAACTTGTCGCGATCGAAGCGGATCCTACCATTCTCGATTAGATTAGAAGATGAATCCATGACTGAAGAGGACATCTATTTTTCTTTTTTGGCATATAGGATTTTTGTAAAAAATTTGTCATATTTCTGTCCTTGTAATTGGCAATATATTAATGAAACATGGGCTTTGTTCTTATGACTTGGGTGCATTTACTTTCTGTAAATACTTCAATGTTAATTCAACTGAAAAAATGTACATACTCTTTCATGGACTCAACTCGAACTGTTAAGTAACAACTAGGCATGTCATATAACAGATAAGATGAAGTTAAAGAGTGAGGCACTCCGAACTCGACACTTAGAAAAAATTTAGGTAATAAAGTAAAGGGAGACTTATTCGTTACCGAAGTGTGAGACAGGTCTGCTTCATTGGAAATTTGTTTACCCCAAAAGGCCTAACAAAACCACAAGATGACATTTGCCTACCACGAAGGGATGACGAAGTCTAAAGAACGACAGTTGCCTACCACGAAGGGCCTGACAACGTCTGAAGGACGACGCTTGCCTACCACGAAGGGCCTGACAAGGTCTAAAGAACGACAGTTGCCTACCACGAAGGGCCTGACAACGTCTGAAGGACGACGGTTGCCTACCACGAAGGGCCTGACAAGGTCTAAATGTCGACAATTGCCTACCACACAGGGCCTGACAACATCTTAGGGATGGCGTTTGCCTACCAAGAAGGGCCTGACAAACCCATTAGGACCACCTGCCATTAAGGCTACCATCGAATGGTCAGCAAGTCCACCCGAACCTCCTTACACCACTGAACTGAACAGGAACGAAGACAAGATTCATTTGAGAAAAAAAGGACTTTTATTGATGATGACGTGAATATTACTGGACTTAGATGTCTCGACATTATATTTCTTGAAAGTATTTCCTAAACTTCTTGGCATGCCAAGTATTTTTAATTCTTGACCCGTCTAATGCCTTTGTAGATAAGTCCCCGGCTTCGGCACCTCAGTGACTTCATACGGTCCTTCCCAGTTCGGCATTAGCTTTCCAAGATTCTGAGGTGTAGATGCTTGACTTCTCTCGAGGACAAAATCCCCACTTCGAATCGTGAAGCTTTACCCCTTATTATAATGCTTAGCCACTCTTCGTTGATAGTCGCCAATTTGATTTAAATTTGGCTATTCTACGACCTCGTCAAGCAAATCGAGATTGGCTTTCAGTCCTTCTTCATTGTAGATCTCTTTGAATTGACTAACTCGAAGACTTGGAGATCCAATTTCAACTGGGACTAAGGCATCAGTACCATAGGCCGATCTGAAGGTTAATCCTCGTCGTAGTCCTCGGAGTAGTCCGATAAGCCCATAACACTGTTGAAAGCGACTCTTCCGCCATCTTCCTTTGCTTCCGTCAATCTGCACTTGATCCCATTCAGCAACGTTCTATTGGTCACTTCGACTTGTCCGTTTGAGTGAGGATGAGCCACTGAAGTCTTTCGTCTTTGGACCCCGATTACATCAAAAAATGCTTCAAATTTCGATCCCACAATTGGCGTCCATTGTCAGATATTACCACCTTAGGAATTCCAAAACGAAACACTACTGATTCTTTCAAAAATTTTAAGCATTCCTGTTCCGTTATTGACCTAAGTAGCTTTGCTTCTACCCATTTGGTCATATAGTCGATGGCAACTATAACAAAACTGACCTGACTTTTTGCTTTTGGTAATGGACCCAGTATATCAACCCCCCAGATAGCAAAGGGTATAGGTGATAAGATTGAGTATAGTTCTTCTGGTGGCTGATGTGGGATCGGACTGTTGAGTTGACATTTCTCACACTTCTTGACGTATTCAGTCGCTTCCTTGAAGATGGTAGGCCAGTAGTACCCCTGACGAAGTACTTTGTAGGCTAATGACTTAGCGGCCATATGGTCACCACAGATGCCTTCATGTACTTCTCGGAGAGCATATTCAGCTTCAGATGGAGTCAAACATTTCGATAGTGGAGACGAGAAAGCCCTTCGGAACAGATCTCCATCAATCAGAACAAAATTAACACTCTTGTACTTGATTTTCTTGGCTAACATCCTATCAGAAGGTAAGACGCCATCTGCCAAATACTCCAGATACGGAGTCAACCAGCAGTTGGTTCGGTCAACGCACATTACCGATTCATGATGAACACTAGGATTTTGCAAAATTTCTAAGTAAACCGATCCATCAAAGACGTTAACATCCGTAGTGGCTAATTTGGAGAGTGCATCAGCAATGGAATTGTTATTACGCTCGACTCCCTGAAACTCGTAGGATTGGAAATACTGAAGCCGTTCTTTCAACTCTGCCAAATACTTGATCATTCTTGGACCTCGAGCTTCGTACTTCCCAGAGAGCTGTTTAACGACTAACTGAGAATCACTGAAGATGACTATTCTCTGCACTTCAAGACTCTTCGCTAGTCGTAACCCTGCGAGTACCGCCTCATACTCAGCTTCGTTGTTCGTCGCTTTGAACTAAAATCTGATGGTCTATTGCACTTTGAATCCTTCCGGACTCGTCAGAATAATCCCTGCTCCACTGATGTCCGTAGTAGAAGACCCATCTGCATATAACGTCCATGAACTCGCGCCTGCTGAAGAAGGCAAGAATCGCTTCTATCAGATCCCTCGGCCACATCGCATCGACTTGATAAACGAACATTCAACTACAAAATCAGCCAAAGCATGCCCCTTGATGGCGGTTCAGGGATGATATTCAATGAAAAATTGGGACAACTCCATCGTCCATGCAGCTAATCTCCCCGATACCTCAGGTCTTCCCATAATTTTCTTCAACGGCTGATCCGTGTACACTATTACCAATCTACCCTGGAAGTATTGCCTAAGCTTCCAACTAGCAGTTATTAAAGCAAAAGCAAACTTTTCAATGTTTGGGTACCTTGTTTCAGCATCCCGAAGGACATGGCTTACATAATAAACCGGGTGCTTCTTACCCCCAACTTCACGCACTAAAACTGCTCCGACTGCCAATGAACTAGCTGCTAAGTATAAATATAGAGGCTCAGCAGGAGCGGGCTTCACCAACAAAGGCGCCGAAGATAAGTAGGACTTGATGCTCTGAAAGGCGTCCTCACACTCCGAAGTCCATTGGAACGTCTTTGCATTCTTTGGCCCTTTTAACGTATCAAAAAACGACAAACATCTCTCTGTCGACTTGGACATGAACCTCCTCAAAGCTGCAATCCTTCCAGTCAAACGTTGAACATCTTTAAATGACTGAGGAGTCTTCATGTTCAGGATCGCTTGAATTTTTTCTGGATTGGCTTCAATTCCCCTTTAGCTGACAAGATAACCCAAAAACTTTCCAGCCCCTAATTCGAAGGTGCACTTAGCAGGATTCAGTCTCAATTTGTGGTGGCGAACCGTCCGAAAGCATTCTTCCAAATCATCTAGATGTTTATGCACCAACATGCTTTTGACAATCATGTCATCCACGTACACCTCCATATTCTTGCCCGGTGATATCACGAAGACATAGTTCATCATCCTGCGGTATGTGGCTCGGCATTGATGAGGTAGAAGGTCATTTTCTTGTAGGCATATCTTAGAGCGATCGTAATGAACGCCGTCTTGGTATATATCCTCTTCTGCACATGGAAATCTGATGATATCCAGAGAATGCATCCATGAAACTCAACAAAGCATACCCCGAAGTGGCATCAATGAGCTGATCGATGTGGGGTAACGGGTAGAAATCCTTTGGACAAGCTTTGTTCAGATCGGTATAGTCGATGCAGACTCGCCATTTTTCGTTCTGCTTCTGGACCAGCACCACATTTGCCATCCACTGCGGGTAGTCGATCTCAAAGATGAAGTCAGCTGCCAACAGTTTTGCAATCTCTTCATCGATGATCCGTTGGCGCTCAGGTGCAAAGATCCTCCTCTTCTGTCGAACTGGCTTCTTTGACGGGTCCACTTCCAACCGATGCTCAGCAATATTCCTGCTCACTCCCGGCATATCATGAGGTTCCCATGCGAATATGTCAACATAGCATCGCAGGAGTTCCATGAGGTTAAATGGGAGAGGTTCGCGGAGACCGAACCTATTTTCAACATCTTATTCGCCTTTTGCGAGATGAGCTCTATCTCTCTGCTTTCTCACCGGTGGCATGACCAATGGTTCGGAACTGCTCTCAGTGAAGGGTTCGATCTCTATCGCCAGGGTTTGCTTTTGTTTTGATACCCCACTCCCAAGTGATCACAACATTTCTATAACATCTTGGCCGGATCAAATCTCCTTTCACCTCACCAGACCCCATGAGTAGTAGGAAATTTGATTTTGAAATGAGGGATCGAGGTCACGACTTGTAAAAGCAATTAAAGTAAGCCTCCCAAAATAGCATTATAAGAAGAATCTACATGCACAACATAAAATTTGCAAATAATTTCTACTATTTGAGGGCCGTTAGAAGATGACCCAGTAGTTCAATGATTCGACCACCTTGGCCGGATCGTTACTAAAACCGTACAAAGGAGCCTCGCCCTATCTCCATCTTCCGCCAAATCTAGATGCATCCTCGATAAGCGTGGGCATCTGAGAATATCTCTGAAGACCCATTATCCACCATCATTAAGCTTCATATCCACCGAACCCACTTGCAAGCGATCAACACCAATAATCCCTCATGCGGTTCGATGGTTTAGAAAGGTAATCCTCATCGATAAAGGAGATTACAGTATTCGGATAAGGTCTATCGATCTTTCGGGAGGTACCTTAGCGACATGGCCCGAATCCAAGTGACTTCGGCGCTTCTTTCCAATAAGTTTGCCAGAAGTACCCCCAGTGATGACATCTATCACATGCCTTGCAGTTTGTCCGGGTAGGCAACGTCTTGAACTAGTTGAATTCATTTAAGAACAGGTCCTCTATCTGTTGTTGATTAGATTCATACCACATCTTGAACTAAAGCCCCCTTTGAACTAAAGCCCCACCTTGTACCTTTCTTTCAATGAAATCTTTCAAACTAGCGCGATCGTTCGTGATCGTGACGAGGCTTGATGGTAATCACAATATTTACGAGGATTCCTTTTTCGGGCTTAATGTTATCTCGAGGTGGCTCGAAGATAGGTTGATTCTTAATCGATCCAAGATAATGTTCCCGGTCGGTGTTGAAGTGCGATATCGTTCTATTTACTCTCGAAATTTGGGAAGCGGACGAATGTCTTCCACCACATCTCAATTGTTGTATTTCTTGACCCGCCTTCATAGCGGTCTTTATTCCTTCATTCTTCTTGGTCCCCATCGGTTTTTTCGATCATCTGTCTTCTTAAGCCGAGTCGAAGAAGGACGTTTAAAATTTATTCATGGCTTCCTCCACCACGATATAGCCTTGACTTTGTGAAGGCTTCAATGAGACTCTTGGGTGATGAAACATTAATTTCTTCACCAACTTTTCTGATTTGACCAAATCTAACCCATTCTGAAACAGTCCCACATCTTGTAGATCGTTCAGGTCTGTCACTTGGCCGACTACTTCACGGAACCGCTTCATATATTGGCCCAAAGACTCATTCGAATACTGTCGAACCTGAGCCAACGAACCAGTTGGTTTTCCCCTCCTTTTGTTGCTCCCGAAGCGAGCATGAAACTTACTGTACATGTCTGCCCAAGATGAAATTGAATCCGAGGGCAAAGTTCCCATCCATTGCCTGACATCCTTTCTGAGCGTTGTGACAAAAGTTTGACACTTAGCAGCATCGCTAAAGTCACAATAATCCATCGATCGATTGAATGCTTTGCGTAGTGGTCGTAGGGATCCTCCGATCTATCATAACTTTCAATGTGGGGCAACTTCTTGGTGGGGTCAGCTTTCTCTTTTAGAATCTCCGCGGAAAAAGGGGATGCCTTCTTTCCCGAAGTATCTTTCGTTTTCTGCACTTCGACAAGCTGTTTCCGAAGTTCCTTTAATTCTTTAACCAGATACTCCACACCTTCTGGTTGAGATGATGCTTCTTTTTTCGGTGACTCCTTCTTCTTCTGAGTGGACCGGTTTCTTACAACAGAACCTCCAACTTTAGAGGGACTTTTCCGATGACGAGAGTCCACAGGGTGGTGTACCCTCAGTAGACTCTCGGGAGTATGACCTCGGGATATACTTCGTCTCTGAACTCGGGCGCTATGGTGAGAATGTGCAACAACAAGCGCCTTCTTTGTATTCTCAGGAGTGCGATCTCTGGATCGACCTCTTCGTTCGCTTCGACCCTGCTCCTTAGAATCGACAGGGTGATGTGCCCTCTTCGATCTTTGAGGAGTAGGGCTTCGGGATCTTCTTCTTTCTCGGGTTTGGCCCCAAGACTCACGTCCTGAATGAGCAGGTTCCTTCCCACTCCGATGCCTTCGCTCTTGGATGAACATAAGCGAACTCTTCATCCCTCAACTCGCCATTCGAGCCATCCTTTCGGCCTATATCTGTCATTGCTTCACAAGTACCTCCATAGCTCTATCTCGCTTCATCGCCATCTTAGCGATCGGGAGGCTTTTTCGTCTTGGTCATCTCGGTATCGAGTTCTAGGCGAGGTGCCTTCTACTCGTTTCCGACCATGTCCAGACCCTTTCTCTGCCGTGAAAACTAGCTTACGCTTAGCTTTGCCCACAGCCTTCGGCCGAGAATCTTCATGTGAACGTTTGGACGCTGTGCTGACGTGAATACTTATTGTAGGTCCCAAACGATCTTTAGCAGACACTCGTGGTCTTGATTCGCGACGACCATCGTACCGCCCTTGAGTGTAGGTGTTCTACTCTTCACCATGAATACTGATGTAGAACAAATACAGTCTGTGATTGAAGAATACTCAGGACACTAGAACTCAGCCCTCCTTCTAGCACCAATGTTAACGCCAAGATCTTCTGCCACGTCCCAATCACGTAAGGCGTTACGATCCCGCACAATAAAACACGATCAACACCAAAAGCTTGCGGCTTGGGCCCGTCGGAGGATAGCTCGGCGTGAGAGTCGATCTGCGATCACAAGGTTAACAATGGAGGAAAAATAACGTCTAGTGCTTGAGAGAGAATCATAATCCGATTTGTGTGTGGTGTAATGTTTTGTTACTTACCTTTCTTGTGTGATCTTGCCCCATACGTACCCGGGACCGGTTTACATCGTGCCACCCACTATATCCTCGACATCTCCCCCACTCCGGTCCTTTTTTTAGCGAAAGCAAGTAACTCACCTCCTACCTGCTACTCTACTTTTTTGCCATGGAATCTCTCGAGTCCCATCCTCATTAATGCCATGCAGAAATGTGGCAGATAACAGTCAACTGCTATCTTATGTAATGATTACCGGTCAAAGATGGGTTAAGTGGTAATTTGTGTAATGGATCGATCCAAGATTTTGGCCCAATACAATAAAAATGATCCAGACTGACCGGATCCAGCCGAAATAACCCACTAATCGTAATCAAATGACTGGACTCAAATCATTCGGCCCAACAAAACAAAAGTAACATAATCTAAAGGAAGAACCCATTAGGTCCTGTCTGATAATGAAAAGTACCATGGCCCAACACAAGCCTAGCTCAAGTAAATGGTGGATCAGAAAACATGCAAAATATAATCAAGAAAATAACCCATAAGACCATAAGTAATGTTCGATATTTTATACTAAATTTATTGACAAGTACACTCATATTCTCATCATCTGGTAAGTTTCAAGTTCTGGTGTTCTTTTATTAACAGTCTAATCTATGTTGTGAAAGCCAGGAAAAAAAAAGGTAGTAATGAAACCGAAGACAATCATTTGGATTTCCTTTACAATTCCCCACCAGCGGTTGCCGTTTGGAGCATTACCCGCCCCATGTTCCTGCTCATTTCCAACTGCCTGATGTCCATCATTAGCAGCCTGATTCTCATTCTCATCTCCAGGTTCAGGTTGTCCACCTGTCACAAAAAGAAGTATGCAAATAATAACCACAATCAGAAAACTTACATTCATCTCTACTAAAATTTGTACAACTCGATTTGGTGAAACATTGCAAGGCTGTGATGGTTTTGCAAGGATAGCATGTACAAGACTTCCTCTAGTGCCACTAATGCAGTTAAGGTTCAGTATCGACTGAACGTGACACAGAATTTGAGACCAAAAGCCACCAAGATCAACTGCAGTGTTTTATCATTTAGTTGAAATGCTAGCATAATGGCTGGAAAAATACAAGTAGCATGCTCATTTATGTTCAGCCTGTTGTTATAAGAGAGTAGCTAGAGCATAGCCTTGGATGTACGATGATAGCTACATTGTAGTCCATTATAAATTACGACGAACCATAGCCTTTGATGCATTATAAGATAAATTTTGTGCAACATATTCGCTGCATATTGAAGGCAAACTTATGCAAACATAATAAGATTTTGAGGAAATATACCAGCAAAGCAACAATCAAATAATCAACTGCATAAAGCAAACTCAAAACACTGAAAAAGTCTCTCTTTAGTTTTCTACATTTCTTAAATAAAACACTGGACTAGGAAAAAGACAATATAGCAAAAAGAGGAGAACCAGCCAAATCCTTAACAACTACAAAATTCAATAAATTTAAATTTACAGTTCCCCGCACAGGAGAGAAGATCCTGGATCAGATCATGATTTTAAACCTACAGCATTTTCCTTCCCAAGACCTAAGTTGACTATACCAATGTGACAAATTACAGCGAATAAATTGAGTAATGCTGGTCCCAAATTGCTCAGTTGTAATGTAGATTACTACATTAGTTTTTTTAGATAAAAAGATTATTACATTGATTGACAATATTATAGACTTGTAGTAGACCAGCATGAAATAGATGTGAATTTTTAATGTTGCGTCAAATTTGGATTCCATTTCAGATCCCTATCGTTACTCAAAAAGATAAAAATAAGTTCAAAGCTAAGCTGTCCCAATGGGGCAAAAATAAATGTAAATGGTAACCTCACCTAGCATATTTTTTCAGTTCAGCAACACATGCCAAGTCAGATAACCTACCGGGGTCTAACATTTGATCCAATCCCATTAGGGGCCCCAATTTGGAGCGAGTTAATTCAAGAAATAAAATTATTAAGTCTAGGTTTGAAATATAAAAGAACAATGGATCTCTAACATGTTCTTGCTTCCTCGCCTTTATAGAACAAGTACAGGACTTGACGCTATTGCTTCTCTCTCTCTCTCTCTTAAATTATTGTTTTTTTTAAATTTCAAACACAAAAATGTATGAAAAGGCTGCACTAGATAGCAAATTACTTTCTTGCTACTCTCTAAGAAACTAAATATTTCAATGAGGACAGACATTCAGGATTCATTATGATGCTAATGAGCACGAGGAATAACACTTCCCATGTATGATGTTCTTGATGAAGGCATTTAACATTCCGTCTAGTAATGCTTATAAGCAATTCAGTTTGTTGATATAGCAGGTGCACATATACCTGCCAAAGCAGCATTCTCAATCCCTTGTCTTGCAGCAGCAGGGATATTATTCACCCCATCAGCTGGCCTTGGTGGTTGGGGAGGTGCAACTGCCCTCTGCATACCTCGTGACATCCATTGTATCAATGGCGCAAGAGCTCCAGTTTGATACCTGCAAATAACCAATGACAAATAATTGAAAGCATCGAGATTATCACTTCCTTAAATATAAGAATTGAGGAAAATTAAGACAGAATAATTTCAGACTGAGGAGGGAAGGAAAAAGGTAGGGTTAACCACTTGCAAGTAAATAAGTGAAGCAGAAAACACGAGAAGAAAAAGCTTTTGTCTTGATCCATCTTGATAGAACAAAAAGATTACTGCTGCCAGCTTCAGAATAAGAAACAAGTCAATCTCAATTGCAATTCGAAATCTCCTTACAGCAACTACTCTTTGAGGTCCAGGCTGTTGCTGTTGCCGTTCTTGCTGTCTTACTTGCCCTTGCTCCTCACCCACTTGTCCAGCCTCAGAGGAATTTGGTACAGATCTGGAGGCACACATGTAACAGAAAACAAGAAGAGATCTTTGAATGAGTGAATCGGTTACTATAATTGCAATGATATTACAGCACAAGGCATTCTGACAAAAATCAGTAATTTTAAATATGAATATCGAGTCCCATATAATTCATTCCATTCACGAAGACAAGGTCAATGTTTAAATACACCTAGTTATTTCACCCATCCATTCCCAACTGTAACTTGTATCAGCATAATCTTCATAGCGTGACATTGTTATAACCTAAGAGACTGCAAATGTATTAACTTCTGCAGGACAACATAGCATCTAAATTTGTCTAATAAATACCTAATCAAGTTGTTCTAGTACACAAATTACATACTCCAAATGCTTGAATGGCTCTTTGATGATATATTATGTACTGCTTTATCATAACTCAATTTTATACAAAATGTTCATATTTGTTGATAATACTCCAATAATACATATATCTATTATTATTTACTAAGCTTAATATATTTTGTATGTCACCACAGATTCTGTGCAAGTTAAGAAGTTATATAAGATATTACAAGAATAGGAATTTATTGCGCCACAGAACTTTGGTGGCTTAAAACATGCTAAAAATATGAAAGCATTCGATATTAAGATGATTGGATGCACAAATAATAAAATAATACTAATTGTTAGATACATAACTCAATGACAAGGTAGAAGCGGCAACAGCTGAAATCATGTTGAGACATAAACATTTGAGATAATTGGCTTCTCTCGGCAGAACAGTCCAAGACTCCAAGTACTTGTTATGGAAGAGTATTGATCCTATTCAATGTGCTAAAAGAAGAGGACGGCCATAACAAGAATGGTGGTGGCTATGAGCAAATATACATGAACACCTAAAGGCTAATGAAAAGTATACTTGAGAACATTACTCTCGAAATAGGTAAAATAAATCATATATATTATCCGATATCCTATAACGGATGCAAAAACTTAATATGTTTCTTTGATAAATAAAGTAACAACTAAACTTATTTATTTTTATATATGACAGGTATATCTCCTACACTAGACGTTCAATTTAAGCAACCTGATTTGTATCAACACGGATGAAATTTAAATTCAATTCTGTCGAACAAAACACATATCACTTTGACCATGAAAAAGAAACCTGATTTGTAGTCTCTAGAAGACTTTTTTTTGCTGTGTATGCCTTAAATCCTTGAACCCAGTTGTGCTCCATGATTAAATCCAATTAACCTTTGCAGCTGTAGGAGAGAAATTAAAGAGTTTTTTGATCTCCTGCCTTTTGCGTACTCCACATGTACTTGGGAAGCACCCCCTGTTGGTGTCCGTTTTTAATATATTATTTGTCAAAATACTATATACTCCTTCCGTCCCATAAATTGATAAATATTGGAACTCATTCCTTTTTAGGAAGTCAAGAAATATTGCAACACTTCCTTTTTAAGTAACATTTGTAAAGTTAAATGACTAGTTTACCCATAGTCATGTCAACTTTATCATTTTAATATATAGTGGCTCCACTAAATTAACATTTTGTGGTTCACCTTCTTGGAAAAATCTTAACAATACACTTTACAGTTTACAGGAACCAATTAGGAAACCAAGTGAGACTTGAAAGTTTCTTAAAATTTGTGTAAAAAGTTGTTTTTCAATAATTATGGGACGGATGGAGTATATTGGAGGCCTATGATGGTGCCAGAGGACTTGGGAGTTTGGGGTTTTAATTTGTGTACATTTGTTAAATTCAGTTGTTCCTTGAGGGTTTGTATATGACGTCATCCTGTTACTCATTTTTGTTGTATTCTTTCGTTTAAATATACTTCCAAGTTCCAACATAACTTTTTCTTGAGCTCAGCTGTTTTTCTGGTGGTTATTTTTTACTTTTTAATCCTTTTCTGTTGCCTCCTATTTGTGACACAATAAAACCTTCTTTTGTCCTTTTTATCTAAGGAAATTCTATTATGTAGTAACTATATGTAATGGCAAAAAACTCAATACGACAAAAAATGAGTTGCGCACATGTGACACTAGCTAATTGAAGATCCAATATATAATGGTGCAAGTGGCTTAAAATCAATGCACCGATATCAGTTACAATAGCCACATACTCTAGTTAAGAATAAACCACAAATATAAAATCAGAATAGGAGATATTAAATGACTAAGTAACTGTTGACACGACACTTTCTAACATCACATGCTGCTGCAAGAATACTTACGTGGGTACATTGTAAGTAAAAGGAGTAAGAGTGGTGGGTGGAATTCCAGACATGGGCCCCATGAGAGGATATGTAGGAACAACATAAATGCCAGCTCCTCCACGGTTCATCTGTTCTTGGTCATTCTGTAAAGGAGATAACCCGGTAACAAGTGCAGGGTACATGACAGGGAACATCTGAACATCTCCATTTGGTGAAACTGTAAAGCCACGTAATACATGTACCTGAGACAAAAAATTAAATATAATTATTAAGACGCTGACGTGAATGGTGAAATAGTGACATGGATACATATGCATATACAGATGTGAACCTTGGTCCTAGACCTCAAAATAATATGGATTTCTTATTTCTCATTCTTCCAATTTTCTAGTAACTAGGATTTAACCAAATATTTGTAGTAAATCTTATGACTTAGGTACAAGGAAAAAGAGCTTGAGAAGAATAGAGATGGAAATTACATTCTCAACCCAATATATACGGAAAGGGAGAGAAATAGCAAATGGACTCATAACAAGTAGAAAAACACTGCACCACTTTTATATTGGTCAAGCTAGAAAAATGCAGGTTCCCCAGTGCATAACTTCAAAAGAAAATTAAAGAATCATTTATATTGGTTCCCATAAAATGGTGTACTGTCCTATAAAGGTCAAAAGTAGCGTTGTTTCACGCACTAAATACTTGCCAAAAAAACGTGGTCTGCCTGTCAATTTTTAAATGCAGAAGCCAGGTGCAACCGTTGAATTTATAAAGTATGTCAATTCTACGTAGAATTGAAGCACATACATTTCACTTCCATTCATTAATTTTATATGAGCATCAAAACGGAAATTTCCAGAAGAACTTACCCACAAAGGAAAGTTCTTCACTCGAAGCAAATTAAAATAATTTACATAAATTCTCTGGAAATAAGATATACCTTACTATATGCATGGTCCAGCCAAAGAGGCATTCACAATCACAACCCATTTTACTAGAAAAACTACAAAAAATTACACTCAAGGCATGCACCGAACTATCCAAGACAAAGAACAACTAGAAGTTTAAAGTGGGGAATCCTTCATGAGATCTTACCCACCAACTAGTTCATTCTTGCTAACACTTAATTTGGTTTAATTTAACAGTCCTGTACATAATGATTCTTGAATTTCATACAGTACTTTCTAAAAAATCTAAGAATTTATGTTTGCAAACAAATCCATAGCCTTCAATCGAAATTGAATCTGACCTTAGCTAATAAAATATTTCAATTCTGATTCAAAACCATAAAATTCAATGCTCCCCTAAACTTGGAAACATGATATTGATTCCTCCAAAACAGTAGTATAAGAAAAGAACCTAAGACATCATAATTCTAGACATCATCATACTTAAAAGATCATATATAGATATTTCCCCTTAGCAAAAATTTATCCAAACTATTCAACTATACTACGTATAGTTTGATCGCACAGCTATATGTATAAAAATATATATCATTTAGAAAATTGAGTCACAATTTAGCACATTAAAACCTTATATCACATGAATAGCTAAACACCATAGATTTACATGAAGCTCTGATGTTTGAGGGGTTACACCTGGGGTTCAGTTGGACGCTGATCAGCTGCCACCGCTTCGGCCATTTCTCTACTCTCTTTCTCTGTCTCTTTCTCTCTCCTATCCCTGTGCTGATGTGACTGGTCTTGTGTTCTCTCTTGCTTATATATTGAATGGCGAAATTATAACTCTGTGCCTTTTACTTTACACCGTTTTCAAAATAAGTCCTCTAACAATTTCTTTTTCTTTTTACATTTTCATATCGGAAACATATATAAGAGGACCTTCTTGTCTCTTAAAACTATGTCATCTTGGAGATTCTTTTAAAAAATAAGTGGGGTCGTGGACGATATTTTTATAAATAAAAAAAGCAAGTGGTACAACTCTATTTTAATATTATTTTGTATTATAAAAAACCTCTACAAAAGCAGCGTAGCTTTTTTTAATAAAAAAATCTTATTTAAGAAAGGATGCTATTTAAGATGAATATTTTAGATCCGTTATATATATATATATATATATATATATATATATTTGTATGTTTTTCTATGACACTTTATTTCTCTTTAATACCCTAGTTTGGAGTTTTAATTGGGGAGAAGAAAAGAAAGTGAGGGAAAAAAAGAAGAGTAAGGGGTGTCTGAGAGTTTTTTAATAGAAGGAAGAAAAGAGAGAAAATAAAATGAATTTGTCTTCAAATTTAAGATGATATAAAGAGGGAAAAAAGGGAATAGTACATGATTTTAAATGAAATATGTGAATACATAGGTAATTTGACATTTTTATTATTTTCCTCACTGTATTTTAAATGTGACATCATATTATATACTACATCTTTTCCGAATTATAAGGGTAATATTAACTTTTGAAAAGTCAATTTTAAATATTTTCAAATTCAAAATTAAGATTAATTCATTTAGTTTATGTCAGTACACAATTATAAATATCATAAACTACTTAAAAAGTACTACACTATTTATAAGATTTATTGTTTAAAAAACTTCAATGAATCATGTCAATTTTAAATTTAAAAATATCTGTTTTTAAAAAGACAATAATAATTTTATAATTCGAAATGAAATGGATTAATTTATTCTCCCTTTATCGTGATGCTCGTGATATATATATATATATATACACAAAAGAAGGATTCTCATCCGGGAGTTGGATGGCAGTTAAATTTGAATTTTTTTATTTTTTTTTTAAAACAACTAAAAAAAAGTTTAATAGTTTAAAAAATTCTGCATTTTAAAAAAATACGGAGTCCAGGATAGGAACAGGACCCTATATATATATATATATATATATATATATATATATATATATATATATATATATATATATAGGATTCCATCCACCACCTAGGTTGTTGAGGAGCAACCCCTTTTAGTCCGGTCATTTACAATCATGGCGAAGCACATTATTTTTTTTTTTTTTATAAGCCGCTATAGGTTGTGGTAGCAATTTGGAGTCAAAGGGTTATTCTAATAAGCGGTTCTTTGTGGATGAAGACTATATATATATATATATATATATATATATATATATATATATATATATATATATATATATATATATATGACGGAAACTGATTGGATTGGATTGAATTTGTTTAGTTTAACCTATAAAAACCTTTAGTTCACCACTCAAAAAATGTAATGCCCGTAAATTAACATAAACCCTTGTATATTTATCCTTTCAAAATTCATATTATACATTTAATTCTATACAGGGTTTTAGAGCACAATTAACTACAAATGATGCATTCACTGTCGTACACATGAACTGAACTACTTTGAGGAGCACTATTTTTACATATGTATTTAAGGGGTAGTAGTTAGTATGAAGTGAACTTCATAATAAGTTCACTTTATGTCCAATGTAGTGCTGACACACAGGCGGGAGGGTGATCTCTCCGTCTGCGTGTCAGCACTGTATTGATCATGCAATGAACTTACCATGAAGTTCACTTCATGCTAACCGGATCATGTATTTGATATTTTCACATGATTCTTTTTTTCTCACAAGAAAGTAAGACCTATTGGATGCTCATGTGAGAGAACCATGCGAAAATATCAAAAATACATGTGATTCAAAGATAAAACACGGTAAATCCCATTACATAACAAAGACTCTGTGATTCATAAGATCATTGGTGTTTTTTTTTTTTTTTGGGGAGTGGGTTACTCCACGTCAACAACATCATTACCAATTTCATGATGAACTTACCAAACCTCTTGGATGAACAACAGAACTTTTCCCAGGAGAGAGCAAATGGTTCAAGCATATTTACTTTGATTTGAAAATGTAACATGTTGAAATAAAGATGATGCTCTATTACTCAAACAGCTTTATATTAATGAACCAAATGTAAAAACCAGTACATAGTTATATGGTAGCAAACAGTAGTATTATATTCAAAGAAGGGTATTCTTATTCAGCAATAATCTGTATTCATTATTGGATGAAACTTAAACTGGATATTGCAAAAACAGAATAGAAAAAAACTCAACTTAAAACTACAAAATAGTAAGGTAACAACTTCTAATTGAAAGCAGACTGTAACTGTTTCACCATAATTCCTGACCTTTACACTCCCTTTCACCATCACCTCCGTGCATAATCCTGCAAGAGGAAACTTCTAATTGAAAGAAAACTGTAATTGTTTTACCAAAATTCCTGACCTGCACACTCCCTTTCACCGTCACCTCCCTGCATAATCCTTCAAACTTTGACTGCAATAGGAAACTGCTGGTGGCAATTATCATCATCCGTCAACAATGAATTGATCATCTTGATTATCTACCTCAACTCTAGTGTCACCATGAACAATGCCATTCACGTGGTGCAAGTTCTGCATCATTTGGGAGAGATAATGATTGCTAGCTCCAGTATGGTCTGGAATCCCAGCTGGATGAGCAGTCCACTGCGAAAGAAGCCCAATCAACTGGCCAGTAAGGTTCTGTTGTTCATGAAGGATCCGAGTCTGAATCTGGCTCATTTCTGCTCGGTGCTGACTCAATGTTTCATCAATTCTCTTCTTCCACTCAGATCTCCTCCTGTTAATCCTCTCCTCCAACTCATTCTCAAAAATCATCTGTTCCTCTCTTCTTCTTCTTCCTCTTTCTTCGCTCTCCTTCTCCATAGATTCCAATTCCTGAATTCTCTGCCTCAACATCTCTATAGATTTGTCCCTCTCTTCTCTCTCTCTTTCCTTCTGTTCCCGTAGCCTCTCCCGTTGCTGGTCATTTTCTGCTACTAGATGTTCTCTTTTCTGTCTGTCCCGTTCTCGCTCCACCTCACGCTGCTCAAATCGAGTTTCCATTTCTCTCAACTGGCCCAGCTGGTTTGCAAGAAATCCCCATGCCCTTTTCTCCAATCCTTTCAACATCTTCCTCTTTTTCCTCGTATCCGACCCCATTGGCTCAAGGTCTTCATAAACAAATCCATTATCACCATCTTCCTTCATATGACTATCATTACCACCATTAAAATTCTCCTCCTCTTCTTCCCCATCATACTCAAACTCCAAACCCACAACCCCATTCCCATCAATCCCGCCTGCAAAATCACCATCCTCCCCCTGACCCAGATGCTCAAATTGCACAACCTCCATCCCATGACTGCTTCCATCAAACCCTCCACCATTATCATTATTACCCACCACCAAAGAATCAATACCACTAAAAACTGACACATCCCCAAACACCTCCTTGTACCTAAGGAAATTCGACCAGTGCGTTAACCCCTCAACCCAATCAAACTCCTCCCCACCCGAATCACCAACGGATTCCGACTTCTTAATCTTTTGCTTCACCAATGAGTACTGGTGCCTCATGTTCTGCACTTTTGTGGAAACATCCTTCCAAGTCCATTGCCAAGGGTATGAAACCGGGTCTCGGATATGGTGCACAGAATTCACATATAAAGCAATGGGTTTATACTTTTTCTCCCTGGTTTTCATTTTAGCTAAAGTTCCATCACACACCATCTCTCCATATTTGTCTATTAGGGTTCTCTCCTCTGCCTCACTCCATTTTTTCCTTCTCGAAGGAGGCATCATTAAGTACTAGCACTAAAAACTTCTAAAATTCATTCAACAGAAAAGAATCATATGTATGTAACTAAATTGATTGTAATCAAATAAACCAAAACCAGAATTTCCTACACATACATACAAAAACAGATAAATCGAAATTTACTATTTACTGAATACTGACCTTGAAAAGGAGAAATTTGTGAAGAAACCTTGATGAGTAACTATAAATGGGAATTATAAGAACTGGGTAAGTACCAATTTGGAGTCTTGGGATTGTTTAGAGCTAGATTTTCTCGAGAAATTGAGAGAGAAAAATTGGGGATTTGTCCAGAGGGAGTGGATTCTAGTGGGGACTTCTGAGGTATTTGAAAATTTGATGTGAGGGTAAAGATGGAACATTGAATCTATGTCCTTAAAAAGGTTTGTTGAAAGTTTGTCTAGGATTTCGCAGAAAATATAGGTAGTATAAGGACAGTAGTCTTGGGTAGGGGTGTAAATGGATATGTACAAATTCGGATACAGTAGTATTCATTTATTTGCTGATAGATATTTTTAAATTGAATATGGATAATATTTTTTTTTTTGAATACAAATAATATCTGTTTTTTTTCCGAATACAGATGCGGATGAATACAAATTTTCTGGTTACCATTTATAACACTAACTATAACTTGAATAAAAAAATAATGAGTTTTAAAATATAGTTTATTAATAAATGAATGTTAATTTATTTATTTTTATTAAATATTTAAATACAATAATCAATGTTCTAAATTACAATTCAAATAAATTTTCATCATTTTAAAATAATTTATAATTTATATAACCCATATTTGATATATAAATTATATAAAACATAACATATAACATACTTAAATTACATATTTCATTTATAATTGCAAAATAAATAAGCTACACAAAATTTCTTATGCAAATAAAATTATTTACATACTCAAGATATTATAATATAATATCCTTACCTCATTAACATAAATTCAATTAAGAATTTATTTACTTCCTTAAGATATTACGATAAATATAATATCTTTTCTTTATTAAATTAATTTCATATAAAAATTTATTTTAATACTCTTGGGTAAAGTATATATAAATATTATATGCTTAACCCGCCACTTTTTGCTTCATTGCGCAAATAGTTCCCAACAATTTTATTTCCTCGCATAATATATATATAAATGAAAATGATAAAAGTAATAATTATAATGATAATAGTAATAATAATAATAATAATAGTAATAATTATAATAAAAATTAAAATTAAAATTATATTAACAATAATAATAATAATTATTATTATTACTACTATTATTATAATACTACTAATAATAATTATATTTATTATAATAGTAGTACTACTACTAAGAATAATAATAATTATAATAGTACTAATAATAATAATAATTATTATTATAATAAAAATAGTAGTAATAGTAATAGAAATAATAATAATAATTATGATATAATAATAGTAATAATTATTATAATAATAGTAATAATTATAATAATAGTAATAATTAGAATAATAGTAATAATAATAATAATAATAATAATTAATAATAATAATAATAGTAATTATAATAATAGTAATAATTATAATAATAATAATAATAATAATAGTAGTAATAATAATAATAATAATAGTAATTAAAATAATAGTAATAGTAATAGTAATAATGATTATAACAATAATAATAATAATTATGATAATAGTAATAATAATAGTAATAATAATAACAACAATAATAACAATAATAATTTTAATAATAATAGTAATTATAATAATAGTGATAATGATAATAATTGTAATAATAATAATAATAATAATAATAATAATAATAAATTAATAATAATTATAAGAATAATAAGAAATATAATAGTAATAATAATAATAATAAATAATAATAATATTAATACTAATAGTAATAATAATAATAATAATAATAAAAATAATAATTATTATTATTATAATAATAGTAAAAATAATTATAATAGTAATAATAAATATAATATTATTATAATTATAATAATAATTATGATAATAATAATAATAATAGTAATAACAATAATAACAATAATAATAATAATAATAATTATTATTATTATTATTATAGTAATAGTAATAATATTGATGCAATGAGGATCGACATCTCCGAAGGTTGGAGAGGAAGGTTGATGCAATGTATGACAACTTTTTAAAACATTTTTTATTGGATTAGAGATCTTTAAATTTGAGGCTTTACTTGCAAAGGAGCAATGCTTGAGTGGCCACAATTACTCAAAAAGATATTTAGAAAAAAATAATCTTTATTCATAAAAGTTGGGGTCTTACATTTGTTGGCAACAAAGTAATGGTGAGAATTGACACAATTTTGGACCACAAATTTGTCTATAAATACCCAAAATCACATCTTATTTAATACTTTACCAAAAATAAGAGATGAAAAGCTAGAGAAGTAAAGAAATGAGAGATAGGGTCATTCATAGTGAGGCAAGGAGGAAGAAAGAAAACTACAAGGAAGAGCAATCAACCAAATGAAGAAAAATAGCCAAATTAGGGAGATATATATAACCCTAAACCTTTCTCTTATTCAATTGTTCTTGTGAAATAACTAGAGTTATTATAGTAAACATGTATTATACTCATATACATCTAAATATGTTGGAACATGGTGATAAATAGCTTAGATGATGGAAGAGTGGTAAAGGAAAGTACTGAAACAAAGAAAGAGAACTAAACTAGTTTAGGTCAAAATTGGTAAAAATCTGACCTAAAATTGCAACAAGTATAACTCATAATATACTTCTATTTTTTGGGTGATTCCAATTTTTTGTGATAGATATAGAAGTTATCTAAATTTTGGTACTTCTTTGAGGACTAAATTCCATGTAGAATATTTTTGGTGGAATTTCTACCAAAATAGGGCAGGCTGCCGAATAATTTGATTCAATTTTTTGTGCGGAGTGTTTTGGACACTTAACTTGCCTGAAAATTTTTAGGCTTCTGGTATATGAAATCTACAGCTATAGGGAAAGTCATGTACAAAAATGAAAAAAATCGAATTTAAAACGAAGGAGTTATGACCAAAAGAAAAACATGAAATTTTAAATAGAAACTGCGGTAACTTGAGTTCTGTAACTCCAATTTTGCTTAAATTTTGGGAGTAAGCTCACAGAGATACATGGTAGGTTTTATCCAAAATTCGTAATTTTTGGACTTAAGTTTGAATACTTTTAATTGTTAAGATTTAGAAAGAAAATAACGCAAAAAAAATATTAAAAATAATTGAAAAAACTTGGAAAAATAAAAAAGGGTTCAAAATGAAGTTAGTTACGTAGGCCCAATAGGGAAAGAAAAAAGGGTCCTTAACACTAATATACAACCATTAGAAAGTAATTACAAAAATAAAACATCCACAAAATAATTATAAAAATAACGCAATTCACATTAATAAGGAAACCTAAAATCAAGGAGAAATAACTGTCATAATTAATAATTCAAATTCAAATATCTGGGATCTAACAACAAAAATAAATTCAAAATAATAATTCAAATTTAAATCTTCATCTCCCTCACACTCACAGTAGCCCTCTCTTCCGCCGCGAATCTCCTTCACAAGTTGCATCACGATAAAATGCAAAGAAACATAAGATTTATGAAAGTACAAATACTAAATAATACGATTGGACTGTTGACACTACCTAAGCGATAATTTCTTACAAATACAATTTCTGTGTCTTCAACACCTCTTGCTTTATTGAGTTGGAACCCACCCTTAATTCCTGAGTAATTTCATCACTTCATGTCAAAATAAATAAAACAGTGAAAAACACACACACACACACACACACACACACACACACACACACACACACACATATATATATATATATATATATATATATATATATATATATATATATATATACACTCACTCACTCACACAACTCACAATTCATAGACATGACAGTTGATACAAACCTGTAGTGATCAAGATTGAAAATCTAAGAAGCTCTTGTAGCTAAGTTCTTTCTTTTTCCATCTCTGATACTTAGATTTTGAAAATGTCTGAAGTTCTTCCACCTTCTTCCTTGAATCAGTCAGAAGACCCTCTAGCTCCATTATCTTCTTCTCTAGTTCAACAGTAGCTTTGGTTACCTTGGTGTGAAGGTTTGGTTACCAACTGCACTATGAAAAATCTGAAGGTGTGGAGGTGAATTGGTTACCTTGGCATGACAGTTTGGTTACCTTGGTATGAATGTTTGGTTACCAACTGCACTATGAAAAAACTGCAGGTGTGGATGTGGATTGGTAACCTTGGTATGAAGGTTTGGTAACCTTGGTATGAAGGTTTGGTTACCTTGGTATGAATGTTTGGTTACCAATCTCTTCTATCAGTTGCTAATTTTGGATCAACAGTAGCTTTGGGTACCTTGGTATGAAGGTTTGGTTACCTTGGTATGAAGGTTTGGTTACCAACTGCACTATGAAAAAACTGAAGGTGTGGAGGTGGATTGGTTCAACAGTAGGTTTGGTTACCTTGGTATAAAGGTTTAGTTACCTTGGCGTGAAGGTTTGGTTACCAACTACACTATGAAAAATTTGAAGGTGTGTTGGTGGATTGGTTACCTTGGTATGACAATTTGGTTACCTTGGTATGAATGTTTGGTTACCAACTGCACTATGAAAAAACTGCAGGTGTGGAGGTAGATTGGTAACCTTGGTATGAAGGTTTGGTAACCTTGGTATGAATGTTTAGTTACCAATCTCTTCTATCAGTTGCTAATTTTGGATCAAATCCAATAATCAAGGTAAGCATTGGGACGAATATGCCACCACTACCAACACCGTCTACACTTCCAAATGCAGCTCCACGGAATCCAACTATAGAACCGACAACAATTTGCCAATTAAATTTCATTTCCGGCCAAATGCAGAACCTCGCTCTTCAACTCGACCACGCCGTTTAATTCTATCTCGATCTCCAGATATATGTCTCTGTTACAAGACTCTTACTGACCTTTTGAGGCTTAAATCCTTTGCTAGCAGAAACAAAAAGCTTACACAACTTCTTCTTATATTTAAACAATATATCATGTAACCATTGTTTGTCATGAAATGCAAAAGCAACAACTACTAAATAGTTTCAAGCTACATATATTGGTAAATATCTGTTATAGCTCTGTAATCGGTATTGTTGGAATCCATGGAGGTTGAGGAAGAAGATGCGTGATTTGTTGGGTTTTGGTTGTGAAATTGTTGGGAGGAGTGAGAAAGAACCCTGATGAGATTCTCGATACTCTGAAGTCCGGCGGTGGCAGCTTCTTGGATGGTGGTTTCTTCCATTTTGGCATCTACTAAGGAAAAGCAAAGTGTGATGCCCCCAAAATAGGTATACAACACCCATTCTGAGTCGCCAAATACATGGTACAGAAACAACTATAACTTATTAATACAACCGTCTTGCAAAATACGACAACACTTAAACTATGAGTTTAAATACAAATATTGTCATCTAGACAATATCCACACTCAAATAAGTCCTCATTACAATTATTGATACACTATTTTACAAAATAGTGAGGACTACTAAAATAACTTCTTGAACCATCATTCCACACCCCGACTAGCACTCGCTACATTCTCGCCTCCTTAGAAGAAAAATGGAACAAAAAGAAAAAGGGTGAGCTCAACTATAGCCTAGTAAAGAACATTATGACTAAGATAATATAGAACAAATTATCGTTAGTCTTCAACAGGAAAAAATTTAATAGAATACAATAGACAACCAGTTTTAAATCAATATTCGCAGCGAAAATAATAATTCATTAGAAGAGTTAAGTAGAGAATAAAATCTACTATTTTATATATATGAATTTAAAAGTCCATCGTCAATATTTCATCCCTGTAATATAAATTAATATATATCTGGAATCAAATATTCATCTTTGCACTACAGGCCAAAGATATTCACCAGTTGGTCATGTTCATCTAAACACCTGTTCATCTTTGCACTACGGCCAAA
The DNA here is from genome assembly GCA_020205605.1 of Panax ginseng. Taxonomy (NCBI): domain Eukaryota; kingdom Viridiplantae; phylum Streptophyta; class Magnoliopsida; order Apiales; family Araliaceae; genus Panax; species Panax ginseng. The sequence goes on from CM035147.1 coordinate 84,214,707, forward strand.
GATATTCATCAGAAATCATTCATCTTTGCACTACAGGCCAAAGATATTCAGTAATATCATCATTTAGGACTGAAGATGATGAAAAATATTTTAAAGAAAACGAATCCAGTGAAGCAAAAGAACAAATATTAAGAATTTGTATTACAGTTTTATCCAAGTTCAATAATACTCCATAATAACTATTTTTGAAGCAGAATTCAAAAATAAAGATCAAAACATGGATACAATCAAAGATAGTAACCATAATAGACATCTTGGACAAAAAGAAGAAAATTTTATTTTTTGGTGAATAGTGCCGTATTCGTGAATAGTGCCGTATACGTGAATAGTGCCGTATACGTGAATAGTAATCCCGACACAAAAAGTTTCAAATTTAATATAAAGTTCAGACTAGTATTTCGGCATAATGATATTGAAGAAAATAATATCATTTAAGAAGAAAACAACATCCCTTACCTCAGAAAAGATAGTACTTCTAGCTGGAATACTGGATATAGTCTGTGAAGGAACTTGCAAGAGATATAGCAACACTCAAAGTATCAAAATACTCATAAGAATACGCTCGATAATATAGAGAGAGAAAGAGAGAGAAAACTTTAGTTTCTGGTGTGATTTTCAATTCTAACCTAAGCACCATATTTATAAGAAAATACTTAGAACACCAAAGTAGAAAATTTAATAAAATATTAATATATAAATTAAATTTTCTACGCCAACCTTTGAATCATCAATTTCAGCATGTTTGACAACAAGTGAGCCCACCAACAATAACAAAAATAGTTTTCTAAATATAAATATTTAAAACTTCTAAAAATCAATTATTCTGAAATTTTGGAACTTCAATAATTCATAATAAATAGCCCTTTTATCAGAAAAATTCAAATCTTATGTCCATTCCATAGAAAATTTAATTCTCTACAACTTTGGAGAAGAAAATTTTCCAAATTCCAAACAGAAGTTGACCGAAATCCACAAACGGGTGATTTTACAGGCTATAATCAAATTTTAGTCAAGAAACGGGCCCACAAACATGTTTAACATGTTTTAAACAATTTTTGTAACAAAAATACTCTTCCTCCTCATTTATTTATATATCCCACATTCATCGTAAAATATCACCATTATTATATTATTAAAATATAATAATATATTTAAATGAATTATTTTATCAGAAAAGATAAAATATCAATTTTTCAACAATTGTCACTTTAAAATTTTCTCCATCTATATCCATATAAAATGAATATTTTCCTTATCATATAAATCAATAATTAATTATTCACAAATAATATTACAGAATCACAATCATCGGCAACCAGTAGTTTCAGAGAAAGAGGGCTTTCCAATAAGAATTTCTCCTTACTGGCACGCAATTAGGTGACCAAACCTCTCCTTAGACAGAACTTTCTAGACATTGCCAATAATGTTATCTAGTAATATTATTAAAATAATATGAATCATTGATCTGATAATGGAAAATATTGTGTAGTGACAATTATTAAAACAACAATAATATAAAATTTTAACGTAGCAATTATTGAATCAATAAAATAAAATATTGAACAGTAATTACTGTAACAATTATTGAGTAGTGTCTTCTTACGTAAGAATCAATAATTGGTGCAATACCGTGTGCTACTGTGCAACAATGTGTATTACTGTGTTTTAGCCACCGGGCATTCCAACAGTGTTAACGGTAATAACTACGCCGTTATTTATAAAAACTCATACTTGTCGTTTTCTTCATCCAATCGCTTTCCGTTATGGGGCCCACAAAAGGCTGCGCCGTCGTACGAATATTCCCTGACAGGAAGAATATTCCACGACAATAATGAATATTTTATAACCACTTGCTTATTTGAAATATTTGCGCATTTTACCCATAACTAATCACATTAATCAATTCAACCCTTACTATTTTAAAATAATAAATAGAGAAATTCAATTTCATTTATAATAAGTTGGGGTCTTACACAAAGGACTTTGAAGTTGAAATAGTTTTGTAGAGAGAGAATGGGTATTGGGAGTCAAAACAGATGATGCCTTCTTCTGTGTATTAGTGTTATATGAAGGACACGTGATCTTCGCTTCGATGAAGGACAAAACTAACTACTTGAATACAAATCCCTTAAATTAAGGAATCCTAATTACACTAATATTGTAAATAAATATGAAAAAGTGTATTACTTTTATAATTATTTTATGGATGCACCATTATTGTAATTATTTCTAAAAAATGTACTAAAATATGTAATTAATCCAAGAAAAAAATAAAATAGTTAAGAGTGGTTTATTGAATAAGAGGGGAAACAAGGAAAAATATAAAAAATCATTTGAATTGCTAGTAAAGCGCAAAACGTATTGTATCGGTAAAAATATGTTAAATAATACATGTAAATTTAAGTGAAGGGAAAATAGTAATTAGAAGAGTTAAACTATAAAAGGAAATTAAGGTTGTACACGGGAACAAGTTACGATACCCGAAATTATAGTAGCCAAATTATGTATAGTTACTGACGGTATCTATTAAAAATAACAAAAGATGCAAATATGAAAAATTACTATGAATAGTGTAGGTAAGCGATTGGACATTAAGAGAGAGTCACAAGGAAAGTACGCCACAACAGACAAATTCTCTAACTTGTGCAAGTTTGTGTTTGTGCAAGTTCCTTGACCTATTGCAAGTTCCTTTGTGCAATTTGATTATTGTGTGCAAGTCTTCTGATTTATAGCAAGTTCTCTGATTTATTGCAAGTTCCATAACTTGTGCAAATTGATTATGGTGTGCAAGTTTCTTAGTTATTGCAAGTTCTTTAGTTGATGATAGTCTTTTAAATTGTGTCAGTTCCTTAATTGCTAAAATTCTATAATTTATGTGAATTCTTATGATTGAGCTAAGTTGTAAGTTTTGAAGATATATGTGAGTTCTTGAACTCATAATATTATGGTAGGTTCGTGACCCTTATTAGTATGGTAAGTTCATGAACCAGTCGTATGGTAAGTTTCTGATGAGTTCTTGAACTCATATTACTATGACGAGTTCCTGAACTCATATTATTATTGTAAGTTTCTGAACTCATAATGTATGGTAAGTTCTATGAACGAAACAGTATTTCTAGATTTGCAAGTTAGTGATATTCATGAATTTATTGTATGAAATGAGTTATTCCATTTGTTTCGGCTAGACTTAGTTGACTAGATTGTTATATGAAAAGAGTTCGCCATTTGTTTAGGCTAGACTCAGTTGACGAGATTGTTTTAATAAAATGAGTTAAGTCATTTTTGTCAGTTGGACTCAGTGGATAAGATTACTTAAATTAATGAGTTTATGCTATTTATTTAAGCTATAATCAATTTATGTGATTTGTGATGTTATTTTTGTATTATTAAATTGTTTAAATTTTTTTAGAGATAGTTAATGTAATCCAAACCAAATTGTTTTGGTGCGGATCTTGAGCTTATATTATAACTAAGTAGAATAACCCTAGAAATAGGAAAAATGTGTACTGTTGTCGGGTAATCGACGTACGTTGTAAAAATACAGTGTGTAGATTTTGTTACGCGTAACAAGGAATGTCATTGGGCTAGCCCCCTAAATGATACTCTATGTAGAGTTCTTTAGTCTTTAAGACTATTAAACATTGTGTAGAGTTTGCAGTCCTTGTGACTGTTGAACATTATGAAATAGTTCAAGGTCCTTACGACCACTCAGTTAGCTCTCTAAAATATTGAGATTTCATGTGAATAAAGATGTGAGGAAATTTGCTAATCATTGAAGTCCAAAGTTGAACGTTATGTGATGTTACGTTGCTGATTCTGATTATTTCAGAAATTCTAATATTCTTTGTGAATCATCAACTTTAATTTGTAATGTTCATTTAGTGATTGAGATTCATACTCGTACTTATAATTCTAAATATATACTTTTTAAAAACTTGCTGAGCAAATTTGTTTCTCACTCTTGCATTCTAATAAAATTTTCAGATAAAACAGGATGATCAAAAGTATCCGGAAAGTAAAGATAAAGGAAGGGAGATTGTGGTTAGGTAGTAGATTAGGATACTATAATTCTTGTAATTTTGTAAGATTCATTATAACATAATCAGTTATTAAAATGTGCAAGAAGTAGAAATAAAAAAATAGGGTTAATCAGATAATAACCTCAAGTATACACTTTTTATTATCAGTATTCTATATTTAACGCTCCCATCTCATACCCCAAATACCGTTAAGTAAGCATACTAACCCTTTTGTAATTTTGACCATTTAAATTGTGACACGGGACCATTTTTTTTGACGAACAAATTGATTCAAAGGGTCGTTATGCTTACTTAAGCAAGATTGGAGTAACGAGGATGTGAGTGTTTAAACATCTCGAAATATTTAATGGTAAAAGGGTGTATATTCGAGGTTTAATATGTAATTAACCCTAAAAATATATATGTAATTTTAGTTAAGTGAAATTTATTGTAAGTGAGCCTAGTACATAGTTCGGACAAGTTTTCAGACGTGTGAGGTTGAAGTCGTGGGAAGAATGAATGGATGTTTCCATTATTTTGATGTGGTAGATATAAAATAAATGAAGAATTTATGCTTGAAAGTTAAGCAGGTGAAGGACATTACTAAATGGTACGTGGATTGTGTTGCACCAAATCCGCTGTAGCTAGACCTGGCAATATAGTTGGTTAATTGTCGGGTTAACCCATATTAACTGAAACCAAATGGATTGGTTAACTGTTTTTATTTATTTGGGTTGGTTAAAGTTTGGAACCATATTTTTAAAAAGAAATATAGTTTCAACCTTGTTAACCATTTTTTGACACATATTTTATTCCAAATACAAATCAAAAGTTATTTTCATCCATATTTACATATTCAAGAAGTTCAACCACCCATCCCCACCCCCACCCCCACCCCACCCCACCCCACGCAACGCCACGCACCCACCCCACCCAAAAAAAAAATATTATGTGATTGTGTATACACCCACACCCCCACCCACCCACCTCACCCCCACCCCACCCCCCCACCTCACCTCACCTCACCTCACCTCACCTCACCCAAAAAAAAATAATATTATGTGATTATGTATACACCCCTTACCCCACCCCACCCCAAAAAAAATAATATTATGTGATTATGTATACACCCTTATCCCACCCCCACCCACCCCCTCACCCCACCCCTTCACCCCACCCCACGCACCCCTTCACCCCCCCCCCCACCCACCCCACCCCACCCACCCCATCCCATCCAAAAAAAATAATATTATGTGATTATGTATACACTCCTTACCCCCACTCCCACCCAAAAAAAAATAATATTATGTGATTATGTTACAGATTTTAAAGAGAGGAAGTTTAAATGTGCATAAAATTTTTTAGAGAGAAAAATGTATAAAACATTATGGAAAGAAGGTGAATGAATATATAAATTAAATATCATAAATAATGTATTTAATTGGACCATAATAATGCTAAACTTGAAATTTGAAACCATAACCAAATTTGAAACTTGAAATTTGAAATTTTATGCTCTGTTTCTGAGTTTTAAAATGGACAAAAAAGAAAAAAAATGGACGGAAAATTTAAATTTTCTTTCTAATTCTTATATTTCTGAGTTTTTTAATAAAAGGAAAAGAAAAGAAATGAATAGAAAACTTTGCCACTTTTCCTGCCAAAGTTTTCCGTCAAAAATTGGCCTGATTTGGACGGAAAAGAAATTTGAATAAGTAATATTTTTATAATTCCCATATTATTCTCAACTTTTAATATAATAAATTTTAAATTACAACTCATGTCCTCAATTTTAAATTTTCTATTCTTTTCTATTAAAAACTTAGAAACAATACAAAGGAAAACTTCAAGTTTTCTATTCTTTTCTTTTCTGTTCAAAACTAAGAAACAGAGCGTTAAGGTAATGTGATTTTAGTTTATAAATGGAACCATAACCAAATTTTGTAAACTAAAAGCAGCCCGAGTCCGGAAAAAATCTCGGGTCAAATTTCAAGTCTGAATCGAATCAAATCCATCCAAATAATATCTTAATTAAACCTCTGACTCAATAGTATCTTATTGGGTCATCTTAGTCTACCACATACTTATCCAAAATAATATAGACAATTGATACTATATTTAATGCTTTTCAATCATTTTTTTAATTCTTTTGCACAACTTTAAAACGTCGTATATTATGGGACGAATGGGAGTACTAATGTTAGTAACTTAATTCTTTATATACATACAAATTTTTCAGATATCTTTCGATGTGGGATTGATGTGTTACAAACTCCCCACTTAAATTTTTATTCAGCAAAAAAGTCATGACTTGAATGTACTATTGTTAATAACTTAATTTTTTATATACAAACAAAATGTTATTATATTTTTCGATGTGAAATTAAGCTCTTATATACAAAGCTTCTCATTTTGCACCATATATCAACTATAGTCGGGGTAGTGTTTTTATTCTTCTGTTGGACATGAATTTGATGTAGGGAAATTTAGACGTTATGTAATTTTTCTGTTTTCAGCAAGTCTTTTGTATTAATAGTTTTTTCAGTCAATAACATTTTTGTCTTGCTAAAAAAAAGAAAAAAAATTCCAAATACATTCAGAATTAGGTGTAATTTGCACTGAAATATTGTACAAAATAAAAAAATATTAAAAGTTCATGATAAAAAAGTATTAATCCATATTTAGGCCTATAATTTATTATGAATAAATTAGTTATGATTTTTTTATATTTTAACGTTCAAGTATCAAATCTACATAATCATGAAGTTATCATTTTTACGCTCTCCAATCTCTATATAAATCAAGTACTGATGAATCAATAGAAATTATAACTTTATCATTCAGAACTGCAAAATATTATAGTATTTATACGATGAAAAGTCTCTTTCTTTTTTCCCTCCTTGCTATTTTTCTAACCGCAAATGCCCTTAAATACGAGGTTCATGTCATGGATGGAATCCTCAAGGTAGATTGCTAATTCATCATACTTCTCTGGAGATAATGATCTAGGTTATCATAACCTATATTATATGCAAGAATTCATGTGGTCATTTCATCCTAATATTTTTGGTGGGGAACACAAAACAAGAGTTTTGATGTCTTTAAAAACTCGTTTCAAGGGGTATATACGTATTGGCTAGTAAAGTCTGATGGTTTTTATTATGCTGAAAATAAGCATGATATATGGACCAAAAAATTTGATTGGACTAATTAGTGGTTGATCATCTTTTTATGTTTGCAGCATGTATCCTCAAATATATTATTATCCAAGGAAAAAAAAGTTTATGTCTCTCTCTGTGCGATTGGTTTTATTGTATTTTATATATCTAAGTAAGCTAATTATTTTAATCTCAACTTTATGTGCAAAAATACTTTTATTTTAATGTTGTGTCATAATTTTAACATTACTTATATATACACCATCAGTATATAATCTAATTAGTGGTTGATCATTAGACTTGACTAGCTTACCGGACATGCACATGTGTTACACATGTAATTTATATGCAAAATTTTAATCTTAAACATTAAAATTTTAATTTTGAAAGACAATTCTATAAAGTTAAAAGTTTAAGATTTTTAGTAAGATACATTTACAAGTTACAAAATGAAGATAAGTAAAATTGAAGTTATAAGAATATAACAAAAAATACTATAAAAGTTTAAGCGCATTTTTGGAAGCCAAAACGGCACAAATTAAGGCACTAATAAAAGTTTAAGGACATTTTCGAATGCCAAAAAGACTTCAAAAATTATTGACACAATGACTCTCCGATTTATGTATTAGATTAAAGATAAATTACCAAGTAAATTATAACACTAGTTTCACATCGAAAGATATGAAAACAATTTGTCTATGTGGTCCTATGAATATCTGAGCACGAGAAGGGTTTGAGTATTTCATCACCTTTACTGATGATTACTCAAGATTTGGTTATGTTTACTTTATGCATCGAAAGTCTGAAGCATTTGAAAAATTCAAAGAATTTCAGGCAGAAGTAGAAAGGCAATCAGGGTAAACACATAAAGGCTCTTCGATCGGATCGAGGAGGTGAATACCTTCTTGGGGAATTCAAAGATTACTTATCTAATATAGGAATTATATCTGAATTGACTGCACCGGGTACACCCCAGCAAAATGGTGTGACAGAAAGAAAAAACATGACTCTTTTGGATATGGTAAGGTCTATGATGAGTTTTTCTACTTTTTTTATTTCCTTTTGGGGTTATGCACTAGAAACAACAATGTACTTATTGAATCTTTGTACCATCAAAGTCTGTTCCTTTAACTCCTAGAGAATTGTGGAGTGGGCGAAAGCCAGTATTGCACCATATTCATATATGGGGCACACCTGCACATGTACAAAAAGGAAAGACAGACTAAGATAAATTAGGTACAAGAACAGAAGAATGTTTATTTGTAGGATATCCAAAATGAACTAGAGGTGGTCTATTTTATAGTCCTTTAGACCAGAAAGTATTTGTTAGCGCAAATGCAGTTTTTCTGAAAAATGACTACATAATGGATCACAAGTCGAGTAGTAAATTGTCTTAGAAGAAATGTCAAGTACAACAATTACTCAATCAATTAATCCACCACAAGACTTGGATGAATTGCCACAATCTAACCAACCCGATTCTTCTAATACACCGGAGCTTCATCGTAGTGGGAGGAGTATCAGGCCTCCTGAGAGACTTTCACTTCTTGGAGAAACTTATGATGTTATTCCGGAAGAAGTAGAGTCGGATCCTTCTAACTTCTTTGAAGCTATTAATGATGTAGATGCATCCAATTATTGGCACATAGCTATGAAACTAGAAATGGATTCCATGTACTCAAATAAAGTATGGGAACTTGTAGAAGCACCTAATGGGGTAAAACCTATAGGGTGCAAGTGGGTCTACAAAAGAAAAAGAGGAGTAGATGTAAAGGTAGAAACCTTTAAAGCACGATTGGTAGCAAAAGGTTTTACTCAAAAAGAAGGTATCGATTATGAGAAAACCTTTTCACCAAAGAGCTATGCTTAAATCTATCGAATACTCTTATCCATTGCAAACTCATCTCGATTACGAGATACGGCAAATAGATGTCAAGATCGCTTTTCTTAATAGATATCTTGATGAAGAAATCTATATGAATGAAATGACTGATGGTTTTATAGTTAAAGGCCAAGAAAATATGGTATGCAAGTTGCAAAAGTCCATTTATGGACTTAAGCAAGCATCAAGGTTTGGAATATAAGGTTTGATCAAGCGATCAAATATTCTTATGGTTTTGAACGAAATCTAGAAGAATCTTGTGTGTACAAGAAGAATAAAGATGGGGTGGTGGTATTCTTAGTTCTTTATGTGGATGATATATTGCTTATTGATTATGATGTGGGAGTATTATCCAATGTTAAAATTTGGCTGATCCTTTTACAAAGACCTTGTGATCTTCTAAAGTTTTTGATTTTCATCTTGAGGGAATGGGTATTAGACTTATGGTAAATTGGGTTTAGGGCTAGTGGGAGATTGTAAGGTTTAAGCCCAGAAAAATCCAATGTTGATATTTATTTTATTATTTTAATAATAACATTTAATTTAATTTTGCATAATTAAATGTGTCATAAATTTTGTCCATAATTATACATTTTATAATTTATGTATATGAAGGAGTGTCATATACAGAAGACATACATTATATATTATGTATAATTAAAAAAATATATTATTCTCAATCTTAGATGAAAATGGATAAACCATTCTAGTAGATTGTAATACAGTTGATTGGATGATTTGTCTTAGTCATGTAAAGTGAAGACTTTAATCTAGTGTATTGGTGTATTTTTGAAATACATAGAACTGGATCGTTGCGAAAAATTATTTGTAAATACTGTTATTATAAATAATTTTTCAATTACTATTAATGTGCAATTACTCTTAATCCTGAGAGAATAATGAACTTAATTTTATAATGTATGTCACTTTAATATATTAAAGAATGAGATTTTAAATACAATCAATACCTCAATATGTTAGGTGATATATGTTATGAAATTAGGAACATGTATTTTTCAAGATGAAATTCTACAATTAAATTATAATATCCCCTTGGTATAATTTATTGGTTGATCACCAGAATCTTGGCCAAGTATTTTAGTAATTCAAATTATTAAAGTATTAATTTAATTTATTAAATTAATGTGTGATCAAAAGTGTATAAATTATGTAGTCAAGCATATAAGCAGTAAACGTAGTGTGTTAACAGCTTTATTCCTACACGCGTTTATGGATATTATTGTAGAGGAGTATATTTTTGCAAGATACTAATAGTGGAAGGATTTAATTAATTAATTTTAATTCTATTAATTCTAGAGTGCAATTATAACTATTTAGTGGAATTAGTTATAATTAATATAATTCTAATTGATTAAAGAGTTAATCAGAAATTAATATTATATTGGAGCTAGAGTTGTAGAATCCTACTTGATCCCCACTTTAGCCCTTATTAAGATGTAACAAAATAGCAGGATAAAATATATCAGATAAGTTTTCAAATTATCCTGATAAATATCAGGGAATTGAGGACTCTATATATTATATCACTTTGCAGTATTTTGAGCCCACACTCAAAAAAGTACGTAATATCAAAATAAGGGTGTAAGACCCCAACTTTTATAAATAAATATGAATTTTCTATAAATATTATTTTTGAATATTATGGAGTAAATTTGATATAATGTTATAGTTGTGGGTAATATTTATAAATTTTGCAAAGTAAGCAAGTTGTTATAAATTATTCGTTTGGTCGGGAAATATTCTTTTTGTCGGGGAATATTCGTACAACGACACAATCATTGGTGGACCCCACAACGAAATTATTGTCGGATTGAGAAAACGACAAAAATACTTTATGAAAATAACGGCGGAGGTGTTACCGTTAAAACTGTTGAACTACCCGGTAGTAAAAGTAATAAAGAATGTCTGGCGTGATTACATAGTAGCACTGCAGTATTGATTATTGATGCTTACGTGAGAAGTCACTAAGCTATACTCAATTATTACTATGATAATTCACGTGATCATATCTCTTATATTATTGATTCAATTATTGTCACAGTATCATCTGTATAATATGTTATATTATTAAATCAATAATTGAGACGACAAGTTATAAATGATTACTAATTGTTGAAAGATTAAATATGTGTTGATTAAAAATAAAATGATTTGTGGTAATATTTATTAAATCCTTGATGTATATAAAGAGTCTATTATGAGACGTTTGTGGTAAGTTTGGTTATTTTATGGGGGGCCCATATGTCATCATATAAGAGTCTCTTCGTTAATAGTAATTACCTTCGTCAATAGTAATTACCTTCGTCAATAGTAATTACCTTCATCAATAGTAATTACCTTCGTCAATAGTAACTACCTTTACCAGACATCAAACCACTTTCCGTTTCATATTACAAGCGTCGAACCAATTGTCATTTCACATTACAAGCGTCAAACCACTTTTCTTTTCACATCACCAGTCGTCAAGCCACTTGCCTTTTCACATTTCAAGTGCTAAGCTAGAAATCTTCTATAAATAGAGGCCTAGTGCTTCATTATTTTTCACGAATTCATTCAAGCTATAGAGAGAGAAAGTATAGAGAATAAGAGAAAGAAGAAGAGTATTACATTACTACACTCACCGCAAAGATTCAATCTACTACTAATGTAAAGGGGTGTTATTCTTTCTTATTCATGAAGAGAATCTGTTGTTATTCCATTGCTTATTATTCATTGGAATAACTTTTGTCATGTGGTTTACCCTATACTTGGTGACATTCTTCTATTATTACATTGGAACATCCATGTCGTGTGTTTTACACGGACCCGGTAAAATCTTTATTATTATTACATTGGAACATCACATGCGTGTGTTTTACACCGATCCTTGTTCCGTCTTAATTATTATTCTGTTGGAACATCTTGTCTGTGTGTTTTACAGGACCGGTTAAAATCTTTATTATTCTACATTGGAACATCCACGCCGTTTGCAAATTTTGCCTAACTTCGTTCCGTTATTATTATTACATTGGAATAACTTTGTACTCATAAGTACCACATGCATGGTGATTTCTTTTGTTATTCCATTCTTTATTATTCTCGGTTGGTTAAAGTTTTGACTTCTATACTCCATGAAATTAGTAGAATATCCTTGATATTTGCGTTTCATCCGATATCTTTTCATGGAAATATTCTTCCGATCATTCTTGAATTTTACTCTACAAAGCAAAGATCATGTTGACAATTTGGACATTATTAGTTCTGGATAAATTAATTCTTGAACTTGTTTTATTGAATTCTTATATCATTGTCATCATCCTCATGTTTATATTATGTTGAAAGTCATTTGTGGCTTCAGAAGTGCATAGATGGACTTGGTATGATTATGACCGAGGATTATTCGTTGTAATCATGACCGTAATGTTACAAATGATGTGGTAAAAGTTATCATTGGTCTGTAGTGCATTGATGGACGATTGTTGGCATGATCATGACCATTAATAAATACACGAATGTCCTTGGTCAGAGTGCATGGATAATTTGTGGTCGTGATACTAAAGAATATCCTGGTCAGTAGTGCGGGGTGATTCGATGATGTGGATTATTTATTGTCGAGTCCCAGCCGATAAAAGTCATGAAAAACCTTTTAAATCATAAAAGATAGTAGATTTTATTCTCTACTTGACTCTTTTAATGGATTGCTTGTTCATTGCAGATTAAACTTGATGTTGTTATATTTTATCGGTTTAACATTTGTTGAAGGCTAACGATAATTTATTCTGCATTATCTTAGTCATAATATTTCTTACTGGGCTAGTTGAGCTCACCCTTTCTTTCACTGTTCTCTTCAGGAAATGAGAACATAGTAGGGACTAGTCGGAGAATGGAGTGACGGTCCAGAGGATAACATTAGTAGTCCTCACTATTCTGTGAAATAGTGTGTTAATAATTGTAATGAGGACTCCTTTTGAGTTTGTATAATCTCTAGTAGACAATAATTGTATTCAAACTCACAGTTATGTTTTGTCGTATTGTACCATAACAGTTGTATTAGTAAGTTGTATTTGAATTTTATACCATGTATCCACGACCCAAGATGGGTGATGTATACCTAATTTTGGGGGCGTCACAGTTGGTATCAAAGCTTAGGGATATGATCCCTGGCTAAGATGTGAGAATAGTACTAGGAGGGGAGAGACGGGGAATTCCTTCGCTAGTATGACCTACCTAAGTTTATGTGGTATTTAATTGGTCGGTCAGAATTTAGGGATAATATGTTATATGTCAATTAACCTTTGTTTTGTGGCGATCTCGAAAATGACATCCGAGAATGTTGATAATAGCAATGGAGCACGAAGTGACCGATTGATTCACCACATATCAATAATCAGGATAATGTGCATCAGGAAGGCGACAATCCTCATGCAAACAACAACACTGACCAAATGATGAATGATCAAATGTTCAGGGCTTTATGCAATTCATGCAACAGCAGGCGAGAGCGGCTCCTGTCCAAAATGCAGGTGGAAACACTGGAAACTCTCGGGCGGTCACCGCTAAACAGTTCAAGGAGCTGGGACCACCGGAGTTTAAGGGAGAGCCAAAACCACTTATGGCGGAAGCATGGATAAAGGAGATCACCAAGATATTTGATGTCTTGGGATGCTCCGAGGAGCAAAAGGTTCCATTTTCCGCCTTTATGTTTGCGAGAGGCAGACATTCTTTGGTGGGAATCCAGAAACGTACTCAACTCGCCAGATCAAGATGTCTTGGGAGAAGTTCCAAGAGTCATTCAATGATAAATACTTTCAAAGTATTCGTCACATGAAGGAGGTGGAGTTTATCAAGTTGGAACAAAACAATATGACCCGTGTCGCAATACGAGGCTAAATTTACGGAGTTATCCGTTTTTGTGTCCCACTTGGTGGATAATGAAGAGAGAATGACACGGATGTTTTTAAGAGGTTTGAAAGCGGGAGATACGTCAACATCTTATTTCTCATAAAGCGTGTTTATATTAGGATGTTGTAAATAGGGCTCGATTAGTGGGCGCGATAACGAGTCAATATAACTAAAAAGAGCAAGCATTGCGGCAAAATGATAATACCAATGAGAAGCGATCATCGAAGCGGTGACAACAAGCGTGGAGGAATCAACGGGCGTAAATGGTAACCACTTCGGTGGTAATCAGGGCCAAAACAATAAGAATGGACATTTCAAGAGGAGGAGATTCAACAATGATGGAAAGACGTCAGTACCAGCACCTGTCATTAAGGAAGGAGAACGACCACCTATCATATGTTTCAAATGCGGAGGGGAGGGGCAGATTAGTCCAAATCTAGCGATGCCAGCCCAAAGTATGTTATAATTGTGGAAGAGAAGGTCACTTAGCCCGATTTTGTCGTTCACCGAAGGCAAATTCAGCTAGGATGGAGGCACCAAAGGTAGTCCGAGAAAAGTCAAAACCCAGTAGTGCAAGGGAGAGCGTTTGTTGTGACCTCCCAGAAAGCAAGGAACCCGAATGAGGTCATCACGGGTAAGCTTATCATAAACGCTAACGAAATCTATACTTTATTTGATACCGAATCTACCCATTCTTTTATTTCTCCTACTTGCGCTCATCGATTAAATTTGACTCCGGAGAAATTAGACTTTAACTTATCTGTGGAAAGTCCGTTGGGAGAAACCTTCATTACATCCATTGTTTATAAGTCTTGTTTGGTTCAAATCGGTACCCTCACATTACCTGTAGATCTTATTTCATTGAAAATACTTTCATTTGACGTGATTCTAGGGATTGATTGGTTAACTACTCATCATGCAAAAATTGATTGTTTCCGTAAGGTTGTTAGCTTTCATATTCCTAATCAACCTATTATGCGAATTCAAGCGACCAAACCATTAAAATCAATCATGGTCATCTCAAGCCATAAAGCTATTCGTTTATTAAAAACGGATGTCAAGCTTTCTTAGCTCATGTCAAGATTTAAACAAAAATACATTGATTTTGAACGATATTTCTATTGTTAATAAATTTCCTGACGTATTCGCCGAAGAACTTCCTGGCCTACCCTGTGACGCCCCCAAAATAGGTATACATCACCCATTCTGAGTCGCCAAATACATGGTACAGAAATAACTACAACTTCATTAATACAATTGTCGTGCAAAATACGACAACACATAAACTGTGAGTTTAAATACAAATATTGTCTTCTAGACAATATCCACACTCAAATAAGTCCTCATTACAATTATTGATACACTATTTTACAAAATAGTGAGGACTACTAAAACAACTATCTTGAACCATTACTCCACACCTCAACTAGTTCCCGCTATATTCTCGTCTCCTGAGAAGAAAATGGAACAAAAAGGAAAAGGGTGAGCTCAACTAGCCCAGTAAAGAATATTATGACTAAGATAATGTACAACAAATTATCTTTAGTCTTCAACAGGGAAAAATCTGATAGAATACAATAGACAACAAGTTTTAGATAAACAACTGCAGCGGAAACAACAATTCATTAGCAGAGTTAAGTAGAGAATGAAATCTACTATCATCTATGAATTTAAAAGTCCATCATCGATATTTTATCCCTGTAACATCAATCAATATACATCATAAATCAAATATTCATCTTTGCACTACAAGCCAAAGATATTCACCAGTTGGTCATGTTCATCTAAACACCTGTTCATCTTTGCACTATGGGCCAAAGATATTCATCAAAAATCATTCATCTAAACACATGTTCATCTTTGCACTACGGGCCAAAGATATTCATCAGAAATCATTCATCTTTTTGCACTCATGTGCCAAAGATATTCGGTTATATCATCATTTAGGATTTGAGGATGATGAAAAATATTTTTAAAAAAAGAATCCAAAGTGAAACAAAAGAACAAATATTAAGGATTCGTACTTTACACAATCCAAGTTCAAAAATACTTCATAAATAATCAGAGTGGAGTAAAATTCAAGAATGAAGACCAAAATATAGATCCAATCAAAGATAGGAATCATAACAGACAATCTTGGACATAGAAAAGAAAATTTAATTTTTCTGTGAATAGTGTCGTATTCGTGAATAGTGCCGTATACGCGAATAGTGCCGAATACGTGAATTGTAACTCCGACACCAAAAGATAGAAATTCCACAAGAAAATCATCATGCTTCGTGAATAGTACTCGTGAATAGTAACTCATGAATAGTAACTCATGAATAATAACTTCGACATGAAAAGTTTCAAATTTGATAAAAATTCAGACCAATATTTTGGCATAATGATATTGAAGAAATAATATCATTTACGAAGAAAATAACATCCCTTACCTCAGAAAGAATAGTACTTGACTTAAAAAACCGGATATAGTGCTAAAAGAACTTGCACCGTATAGCAATACTCGAAGTACTAAAATACTCACAAAAATACGCTCGATATATAGAGAGAGAAAGATAGAGAAATCTGTAGTTTCTGGTGTGATTTTCAATTCTAACCTAAGCACCCTATTTATAGGAAATTGCTTAGAACACCGAAGCAGAAATTTAATATAATAATAATATATATATTATAAATTCTTACGCACACCCTCATTGATCCAAACATATCAGCCACACATGTGCCAAACTTGCCAAAAACGTTTTTGTGATTTAAAATATTTTAAACTTACAAAAATTAATTATTTCGGAACTTTAGAACTTCAATAATTCATTATAAATAGCCCTTTTATCAGAAAATTCGAATCTCACGAATTTTTATAGGAAATTCAATTCTCTACAACTTTGCAGAAGAAAGTTTTTCCAAATAGAAATTGACTGAAATCCACATACGGACGATTTTTCAGGCTATAATCAAATTTCAGTCAAGAAATGAGGTCTACCGACACACAAAACATGTGTTAATCATTTAATGCAACAAAAATACTCTTTCTCCTCATATACTCATATATCCCACATTCATTGTAAAAATATCATCACTATTCTATTATAATAATATAATAAAATATTATTTTATCAGAAAAGATAAAATATCAATTTTTAACAATTGTCACTTTAAAAATTTTCTCCATCTATATCTATATAAAATTAATATTTTACTCATCATATAAATCAATAATTAATTATTCACAAATAATATTACAGAATCACAATATTGACAACCAGGTAGTTCCCAGGAAAGATGGGCTTTCCAATAAGAATTTCTCCTTATTGGCGCGCAATTAGGTGACCAAACCTCTCCTTAGACAAAACTTTCTAGACATTGCCAATAATGTTTTCTAATAATATTATTCAGAAAATATGAATTATTGCTTCGATAATGGAAAATACTATGTAG
The DNA here is from genome assembly GCA_020205605.1 of Panax ginseng. NCBI lineage: Eukaryota > Viridiplantae > Streptophyta > Magnoliopsida > Apiales > Araliaceae > Panax > Panax ginseng. The sequence goes on from CM035147.1 coordinate 84,232,103, forward strand.
TGACAATTATTGAAACAACAGTAATATAAAATATCAACGCAGCAATTATTGAATCAATAAAATAAAATCTTTGAACAAATAATTCTACGTAAAAGTTATTGAGAAAGTGCCTTCTACGTAAGAATCAATAATTGGTGCAATACTGCGTGCTCTTCTTGTGCAACAACGCCAGACATCGTGTTTTAACCACCGGATATTCCAACGATGATAACTTGGTAACAACTACGCCGTTATTTATAAACAACTTATACTTGTCGTTTTCTTCATCCAATCACTTTCCGTTATGGGGCCCACAAAAGACTGCGCCGTCGTACGAATATTCCCCGACAGCAAGAATATTCCACGACCAAACGAATATTCCCCGACAACAATGAATATTTTATAACCACTTGCTTATTTGAAATATTTGCGCATTTTACCCATAACTAACCACATTAATCAAATCAACTCCTTACTATTTCAAAATAATAAATAGAGAAAATTAAATCTTCATTTATAAAAAGTTGGGGCCTTACAACCTCCCCTCCTTATGAAATTTCGTCCTCGAAATTGACATACGTATGACATGATCCTTCCCATCCAAGATCTTGACTGGTATCTCCTCGTACGTTAAGTTTTCGGCTATCTCGTCCGGTTCTAACTCAATAATGTGGTTCGGGTCATCCACATATTTACGTAACATCGATACGCGAAAAATGTTATAAACACGTGTCATACTTGGCGGTAAAACGAGTCTATAAGCCACAGTTCCTATTCGATCGAGGATTTTAAATGGACTAATAAATCGAAGGATTGAGATTTCCTCACATCGCCGATTCTCGCTTTTGGAATAACGACTTTTTGCATCTTCTTCTTCATATTCATCAACTCCAGGTCTGTAGCTTGAGCATCTTTAAATTTATCGATTAAAGTCGATTTTACTCGTATATCATCACGTGATCCATAGAGTCTTTAACTCTATCTCTATCATTTGTAAGTCATACGAAATGGGTCTTTTTGTTAAAAACATCGCACTCGTAACCACATACGATTTTCTACTCAACAAGTCAGCTACCACGTTCGTTTTTTTTACCAGGATGGTATGGTCAGAACAGGTGCCAAAATGAGTCTCCTCTTGAGTTCTTCGAAGCTCTTCCCATATTCCTTGCTTCATTCGAATTTTGTATCTCTACGAGTCAGCTGCGATAATGGAATAGCGATTCGAGAAAATCTTTCCACGAATCTCCGATAATAACCAACTAAGCCTAGAAAGCTATGTATTTTGATTACTGACTTAGGTTGCTCTCAACTATGACTCATATCCCAATCTTGGATAGCACGTCACCATGGTACCTATCAGTTTACTATCGCACAAATATGGCGTCCCCTACGGAGAGTCTGGCTTCGGTGCATTCCACAAAATAAGTCACCAGATAGAGGCTAAGGTACAAAATTCTATAGTTGAATTTTTAACTCCTGAAGTTCAATAAGAGCCATTCGATATGAGATTTTAGAAATGGGTTTTGTACTGGGTTCAAAGTCAATACAAAATTCAATATCAAACTTTGGGAGTAAGCCAAGAAATTCTTCAGGAAATACATCAGGAAGTTTACTAACAATAGAAATATCATTCAAATCTGACGTATTTTTGTTCAAGTCCATAACATGGGCTAAGAAAACTTAACATCCGTTTTTTCAATAAACGAATGACTTTATGGCTTGATATGAAAGTGTTTGACTTCAATGGTTTGGTTGCTTGAATTTGAATAACAAGTTGCTTAGGAATATGAAAACTAACAACCTTACGAAAGCAATCAATTTTGGCATGCTGAATAGTTAATCAATCAATCCCCAAAATCACATCAAAAGTAAGTATCTTTAAAGAAATAAGGTCAACAGGTAATGTGATGGTGCCAACTTGGATCAAACAAGATTTATAAACAGTGGATGTAACGAAAGTTTCTCATAACGGAGTTTTAACAGATAAGTCAAAGTCTATTTTTCTCCGGAGTCAAGTTTAAACGTTGAGTATAAGCAGGAGAGATAAATGAATGGGTAGAACCAGTATCTAATAAGGTATAAACTTCGTAAAAATTTATAATTAACTAACCCGTGCTAAATTCGTTCGGGTTCCTCGCTATTCTGACCAGTCACGACAAACACTCTTCCAGGAACCGTTGACTTTGACTTTTTTGGGACAGCCTTTTGAGTCACCATCCCCACTGGATGGGTTTCAACTCCACTGCATAATCTCTCGAGCGATATGACCTTCTTTTCCACAATTATAACATACCTTGGAAGGTTTTGAACAGTTTGGACTTATGTGTCCTCTTCTCGCATCTCTGTAAGCATCTAATGGCGGTCTTTCTCCTCCTCTAAAATTAGATTCTTTGGTGTTGGTGCTTAAGCGTCTTTCCGTCATTGTTAAATCTTCTCTTCTTAAAATTTCCACTTGAGTTATTTCTTCTATTATCTTGGCCATGGTTACTACCGAAGTGGTTACCATTTCTGGCATGATAATTTCCTCCACGATGGTTATCATTGTTCCGATGACCGTTACCACCGATATGATTATCATCGAGTTGTTGGTCATTATTCTTTAGTTGAGCCGACTCATTATCACGCTCCAATAACTGAGCCCTATTCACAACATCTGAATATAAATAAAGTTTGTGAGAAATGAGGTATTGACGTATTTTGGGTTTCAAACCTCGCAAAAATATTCGTGTCATTCTCTCCTCATTATCAACCAAATGGGATGAAATACTGAAGTGTCTTCTTTGCAACAACAACGCGTATTCGTGTTTTAACCAACCGGATATTCCAACAAGAGATAACAGTGAATAACTACGCCAATTATTTATAAACCACTTATACTTGTCGTTTTCTTCATCCAATCGCTTTCCGTTATGGGGCCCACAAAAGACTGCGCCGTCGTACGAATATTCCCCGACAGCAAGAATATTCCACGACCAAACGAATATTCCCCGACAATAATGAATATTTTATAACCACTTACTTATTTGAAATATTTGCGCATTTTACCCATAACTAACCACATTAATCAAATCAACCCCTTACTATTTCAAAATAATAAATAGGAAAAATTAAATCTTCATTTATAAAAAGTTAGGGCCTTACATACCCCCTGAGCGTGAAATTGAATTTTGTATCGACCTTGAACCCGGTACAAAACCCATTTCCAAAGCCCCATATCGAATGGCTTCTATTGAACTTCAGGAGTTAAAGACGCAACTGCAGGAATTGTTAGACATTGGCTTTATTCGTCCTAGTACTTCTCCTTGGGGTGCTCCTATTCTATTCGTGAAGAAGAAAGATGGGAGTATGCGACTTTGTATTGATTATCGGGAGTTGAATCATGTCACCATCAAAAATAGGTATCCATTACCACGTATTGATGACCTGTTTGACCAGTTGCAAGGAGCCAAATTCTTTTCAAAGGTTGATCTTCGTTCTGGATATCACCAATTGAAGATTAGAACCGATGACATTCCAAAGACGGCTTTCAGAACTCGGTACGGACATTATGAATTTATAGTCATGTCCTTTGGATTGACTAATTCTCCTGCTGCCTTCATGGATATGATGAACCGAGTATTCAAGGAATATTTGGATCACTTTGTGGTCGTCTTTATTGATGACATCCTTATTTATTCCAAAAGCCGTGAAGATCATGAGCAACACTTGAGGCTGACACTCCAAAAGCTTCGTGAATACAAGCTTTATGCCAAGTTGAAGAAATGCGAATTCTGTCTTGAGGAAGTAGCATTCCTTGGGCACGTAGTATCAAGTCATGGAATATCTGTTGACCCAGCAAAGGTTGAAGCAATTCAAAGCTGAGAGAAACCTAAATCAGTGACCGAAGTACGTAGCTTTCTCGGCTTAGCGGTTATTATCGGAGATTCGTAGAAGAATTTTCTCGAATCGCTACTCCATTGACTCAGCTGACTCAAAAAGATACAAAGTTCGGTTGGAGCGAAGAATGTGAGAAGAGTTTTCAAGAACTCAAGAGGAGACTCATTTCGGCACCTATTCTGACAATACCATCTGGCTCGGAGGGATTTGTCATCTACAGTGATGCTTCGGGCAAAGGGTTGGAATGTGTTCTCATGCAACATGGAAAAGTCATAGCCTATGCCTCAAGACAACTCAAAGAATATGAGAGGAATTATCCTACTCATGATCTAGAGTTGGCAGCTGTTGTCTTCGCACTAAAGATTTAGAGGCATTACTTATATGGGGAGAAGGTGGAGATCTTTACGGATCATAAAAGCCTCAAATATTTCTTTAGTCAAAAGGAACTGAACATGCGACAACGACGTTAGCTTGAAGCTGTTGAAAGATTATGATCATACCATCCAATACCATCACGAAAAGCGACGTGGTAGGCGACGCATTGAGTAGAAGATCATATGAAATACGAAAGTGCGATATTGTCAACGCAAAGGCCCATTTTGTGTGACTTGCAAAGGATGGAGATAGAGTTAAAGACTCCGAGGACCCATGTGATGATGGCGAATATCTGAGTAGAACCAACTTTAATCGATAAAGTTAAAATTTGCTCCATTCTGGACACTGGAGGTGATGCATATGAGGAAGAAAGTGCAAGAAGGTGCTATCTTAGGAAGCAAGAATCGATGAAGAAGGAATACTTGAGTCAACTCTGGACTTTTTTGTTCCTAACGACCACGATTTAAAGTATAAAATCATGATGGAGGCCCACAACACACCGTTTGCAATCCATCCTGGGAGTACCAAAATGTATCATGATATTCGTCATACATTTTGGTGGAGCAATATGAAGAGAGAGATAACGTTGTTTATCTCAAGGTGTCTAACTTGTCAACGAGTTAAAGCGGAGCATCAAGTACCAAAAGGTCCATTGCAACTACTTGAAATTCTAGAATGGAAGTGGGAGCACATTACCTTGGATTTCGTTACCGGTCTTCCTAACGTTTCTCAAGGCATAGATGCGATTTGGGTCATTGTTGATAGATTGACCAAGTCTGCTCATTTCTTACCTATACGAAAAACTTATACACTTGAACGTCTTGCTCGTATGTACATAAATGAGGTTGTAAGATTGCATGGTATGCCGGTATCCATAGTTTTTGATCGAGACCCAAGATTCACTTCACGATTTTGGGTTAGTTTGCAAAAAGCTATGGGCACACACTTACGATTTAGCTCGGCATATCATCCTCAGACGGACGGACAGTCGGACTATTCAAACTCTTGAAGATCTATTAAGACTCTGTGTCCTTGATTTCAAGGGAAGTTGGGACAAGTTCTTACCATTGGTGGAGTTTTCCTACAACAACAGTTATCAAGCAAGTATTGGCATGGCTCTATTCGAAGCGTTGTATGGAAGAAAGTGTCGTTCTCCAGTATGCTGGGATGAGGTGGGTGAAGAAACGTTGTTGGGACTGGAGTTGGTACGTTTGACTACGGAAAAGATTCAAACGATCCGACAACGTATAAAAACCTCACAAGATCGACAAAAGAGTTATGCTGATCTTCATCGAAAGGACGTGAAATTCGATATAGGAGATCATGTGTTGTTGCGTGTTGATCCATGAAAAGGAGTTACGAGATTTGGAAAGAGAGAAAAACTCAATCCTCGATTCATCGGCCCATTTTTAATCCTCGATCGAGTAGGAACTGTGGCCTATAGACTCGCTTTACCGCCAAGTATGTCTCGTGTTCATAACGTTTTTCACATATCCATGTTACGTAAATATGTGAAAGACCCGAACCACATTATTGAGTTAGAACCGGACAAAATAGCAGAAGATTTGACGTATGAAGAGGTTCCTGTTCAAATCTTGGATAAGAAGGAACATATTCTACGCTCCAAGGTTATACCTCAAGTCAAAGTTTTGTGGAGAAACCACGATGTTGAGGAAATGACTTGGGAGTTAGAATCTGAAATAAAATCAAGGCATCCTTACCTCTTCGACATACCAGGTACGTACCCTAAGTTCGAGGGCGAAATTTCATAAGAAGGGGAGTTTGTAAGACCCCAACTTTTATAAATAAAGATGAATTTTCTATAAATATTATTTTTGAATATTATGGAGTAAATTTGATATAATGTTATAGTTGTGGGTAATATTTATAAATTTTTCAAAGTAAGCAAGTTGTTATAAAATATTCGTTTGGTCGAAGAATATTCTTTTTATCGGGGAATATTCGTACGACGGCATAATCATTGGTGGACCCCACAACGGAATTATTGTCGGATTGAGACAACGACAAAAATACTTTATGAAAATAACGGCGGAGGTGTTACCGTTAAAACTGTTGAACTACCTAGTAGTAAAAAAGTACGATGTCTGGCGTGGTTGCATATTAGCACACGGTATTGATTAATGATGCTTACGTGAGAAGTCACTCAACTATACTCAATTATTGCTACGAAGAATCGCATCATATCTCTTATATTATTGATTCAATTATTGTCACGGTATCATCATCTCAGATAATATGTTATATTATTAAATCAATAATTGAGACGACAAGTTATAAATGATTAATAATTGTTGAAAGATTAAACATGTGTTGATTAAAAATAAAATGATTTGTGGTAATATTTATTCAATCCTTGATGAATATAAAGAGTCTATTATTAGACGCTTGTGGTAAGTTTGGTTATTTTATGGGGGGGCCCATATGTCATCATCTAAGAGTCTCTTCGTCAATAGTAATTACCTTCGTCAATAGTAATTACCTTCCTCAATAGTAATTACCTTCGTCAATAGTAACTACCTTTACCAGACGTCAAACCACTTGCCATTTCATATTACAGGCGTCGAACCTATTGTCGTTTCACATTACAGGCATCAAACCACTTTTCTTTTCACATCACCAGTCGTCAAGCCACTTTCCTTTTCACATTTCAAGTGCTAAGCTAGAATTCTTCTATAAATAGAGGCCTAGTGCTTCATTATTTTCACTTAATTCATTCAAGCTATAGAGAGAAAGTATAAAGAGAATAAGAGAGAAAGAAGAAAGAGTATTCATTACTACACTACTGCAGATTCAATCTACTACTAATGTAAGGGGTGTTATTCTTTCTTATTCATGAAGAGAATTGTTGTTATTCCATTGCTTATTATTCTGTTGGAATAACCTGTATATGCGGTTTACCCTATACTTGGTGACATTCTTCTATTATTCTGTTGGAACATCCTATTTGTGTGTTTTACACCGGACCTGGTTCCGTCTTAATTATTATTCTGTTGGAACATCTTGTCTGTGTGTTTTACACCGGACCTGGTTCCGTCTTTATTATTCTGTTGGAACATCCCGTCGGTGCAAATTTTGCCTAACCTGGTTCCGTTATTATTATTCTTGTGGAGTAACCTATCTATGCGAAGTACCGCATGCATGGTGATTTCTTTTGTTATTCCATTCTTTATTATACTCAGTTGGTTAAAGTTTGACTTCTATACTCCATGAAATTAGTAGAATATCCTTGATATTTGCGTTTCATCCAGTATCTTTCATGGAAATATTCTTCTGATCATTCTTGAATTTTACTCTACAAAGCAGTATCATGTTGACAATTTGGACATTATTAGTTCCTGGATAAATTAATTCTTGAACTTGTTTTTATTGAATTCTTATATCATTGTCATCATCCTCATGTTTATATTATGTTGAAAGTCATCTGTGGCTCAGTAGTGGTAGATGGACTTGGTATGATTATGACGAGGATTATTGATTGTAATCATGACCGTAATGTTACAAATGATGTGGTAAAAGTTATCATTGGCACATAGTGCATTGATGGACGGTTGTTGGCATGATCATGACCATTAATGAATACACGAATGTCCTTGGTCAGTAGTGTATGGATAATTTGTGGTCGTGATACTAAAGGATATCCTTAGCGTAGTAGTGCGGGGGTGATTTGATGATGTGGATTATTTATTTGTCGAGTCCAAGCGATAAAAGTCATGAAAAACCTTTTAAATCATAAAAGATAGTAGATTTTATTCTCTTGACTCTTTTAATGGATTGTTTGTTCATTTGTAGTTAAACTTGATGTTGTTATATTTTATCGGTTTAACACTTTGTTGAAGGCTAACGATAATTTATTCGCATTATCTTAGTCATAATATTTCTTCTTTGGGTTAGTTGAGCGCACCCTTTCTTTCATTTATTCTCTTGTGAAATGAGAACATAGCGAGGGACTAGTCGGGAAGCTGAGTGGCGGTCGAGGAAGGATAGCATTAGTAGTCCTCACTATTCGTGAAATAGTGTGTTAATAATTGTAATGAGGACTTCTTTTTAGTTTGTATAATCTCTAGTAGACAATAATTGTATTCAAACTCATAGTTATGTTTTGTCGTATTGCATACTGATGCAGTTGTATTAGTAAATTATATTTGAATTTTTGTACCATGTATCCGGCGACCCAAGATGGGTGATGTATACCTAATTTTGAGGGTGTCACAAAGGGTCATAAGGAGGAAGATCGGGGAGGAAAGAAAAGCCTTCATCGTAATAAAAAAAAATTCTCCATTGTGCTACAAACTGATAGAGCACAAGGTATGTAATATAATTTATTTAATTTTGATTATGCTAAATTATGAGAAAGATCTCAGGGATAATAATTTTTAAAAGTAAAATTTAAAAATTTATTTGGAAATTGTTTCCTACATATTCAAATTTGCGAGCGAGAGACATACAGGGCGTATAAATTTTAGAGAGTAAATATTACAGATTTTAGAGAGAAGAAGTTTAAATGTACATAAAATTTTTTAGAGAGAAAAATGTATAAAAACATTATCGAAAGAAGGAGAATGAATATAGAAATTAAATATCATAAATAATGTATTTAATTAGATCATAATAATGCTAAACTTGAAATTTGAAACCATAACCAAACCATAACCAAATTTAAAATTTGAAATTTGAAATTTTTAGGTAATGTGGGTTTAATTTTTAAATAGAACCATAACCAAATTTTGTAAACTAAAAGCAACTCGAGTCCGGAATAAATATCGGGTCAAATCAAATCCATCCAAATAAGATCTTAAACCTCTGACCCAATAGTATATTCTTGGACCATCTTAGTCTACCACATACTTATCCAAAAGGTCGTAACTTGAATGTACTCCCTCCATCCCATAATATATGACGTTTTAATTAGGTGATTTTATTTGTCCCAAATTATTTGACGTTTTAGAAAATTTAGGAGAATTAATTACAATCTTTCTAAAATTATCCCTCATGAAAAAATGTTATAGATGAGAGAGAGTATGAGATAAGTATGGTAATAAATGAGATTTTAATGGTATTATAGACAATTGATACTATATTTAATGCTTTCTAATCATATTTTTAATTCTTGTGCACAACTCTAAAACGTCATATATTACGGGACTGAGGGAGCACTATTGTTAGTAACTTAATTCTTATATACAGACAAATTTTTTGAGATATCTTTCGATGTGGGATTGATGTGTTACAAACTCCCCACTTAAATTTACATTCACCAAAAAAAATCATGACTTGAATGTACTATTGTTAGTAATTTAATTTGTTATATATGAGACAAAATTTTATCATATATTTTCGATGTAAAATTAAGGTGTTATATACAAATCTTCTCATTTTGCACCATATATCAACTATAGTCGGGGTAGTGTTTTTCCTCTTCTTTGGGTTGGACATGAATTTTGATGTAGGGAGATTTCGACGTTATGTAATTTTTCTGTTTTCAGCAAGTCTTTTGTATTAATAGTTTTTTCAGTCAATAACATTTTTGCCTTGCTAAAAAAAAGAAAAAAAAATTCCAAATACATTAGTAATTAGGTGTAATTTGCATTGAAATATTGTACAAAGTAAAAAAATATTAAAAGTTCATGTTAAAAAAGTATTAATCCATATTTAGGCCTATAATTTATTATGAATAAGTTAGTTATGATTTGTTTCTCACTCTTGCATTCTAATAAAATTTTCAGATAAAACAGTATGATCAAAAGTATCCGGAAAGTAAAGATAAAGGAAGGGAGATTGTGGTTAGGTAGTAGATTAGGATACTATAATTCTTGTAATTTTGTAAGATTCATTATAACGTAATCAGTTATTAAAATGTGCAAGAAGTAGAAATAAAAAAATAGGGTTAATTGTATAATAACCCCGAAGTATACACCTTTTTACCATTCGTACCCTTATATTTAAACGCTCCCATCCCGCCACCCCAAATACCGTTAAGTAAGCATAACTAACCCTTTTGTAATTTTTGACCATTTAAATTGTGACACGGGACCATTTTTCGACGAACAAATTGATTCAAAGGGTCGTTATGCTTACTTAACGGTACTTGGAGTAGCAGGATGTGAGCGTTTAAACATCGGGGTACACGAATGGTAAAAGGGTGTATATTTCGGGGTTTAATATGTAATTAACCCTAAAAATATATATGTAATTTTAGTTAAGTGAAATTTATTGTAAGTGAGCCTAGTACATAGTTCAGACAAGTTTTGTACGTGTGAGGTTGAAGTCCTGGGAAGAATGAATGGATGTTTCCATTATTTTGATGCGGTAGATATAAAATAAATGAAGAATTTATGCTTGAAAGTTAAGCAGGTGAAGGACATTATTAAATGGTACGTGGATTGTGTTGCACCAAATCCGTTGTAGCTAGACTTGGCAATATAGTTGGTTAATTATCGGGTTAACCCATATTAATTGAAACCAAATGGGTTCAAGTTAGCTGTTTTTATTTATTTGGGTTGGTTAAAGTTTGAAATCATATTTTAAAAAGAAATATAGTTTCAACCTCATTAACCATTTTTGACACATATTTTATTCCAAATACAAATCAAAAGTTATTTTCATCCATATTTACATATTCAAGAAGCTCAACCACCCACCCCCACCCCACCCCCACCCCCCCACCCCACCTCACCTCACCCCACCCCACGCCACGCCACGCACCCACCCCACCCAAAAAAAAATATTATGTGATTGTGTATACACCCCTTACCCCACCCACCCACTCCACCCCCCACCCCACCCCACCCTCACCCCCACCCTCACCCAAAAAAATAATATTATGTGATTATGTATACACCCTTACCCCCACCCCACCCCCAAAAAATAATATTATGTGATTATGTATACACCCTTTATCCCACCCCCACCCACCCCGCTCACCCCACCCCTTCACCCCACCCCACGCACCCCCTTCACCCCACCCCACCCCCACCCCACCCCCCCACCCACCCCATCTCATCAAAAAAATAATAATATTATGTGATTATGTATACACCCCTTACCCCCCACTCTCACGCCCAAAAAAATAATATTATGTGATTATGTTACAGATTTTAGAGAGAGGAAGTTTAAATGTGCATAAAATTTTTTAGAGAGAAAAATGTATAAAACATTATGGAAAGAAGGTGAATGAATATATAAATTAAATATCATAAATAATGTATTTAATTGGACCATAATAATGTTAAACTTGAAATTTGAAACCATAACCAAATTTGAAACTTGAAATTTGAAATTTTACGCTCTGTTTCTGAGTTTTAAAATGGACAAAAAAGAAAAGAAATGGACGGAAAATTTAAATTTTCTTTCTAATTCTTATATTTCTGAGTTTTTTAACAAAAGGAAAAGAAAAGAAATGAATAGAAAACTTTGCCACTTTTCCTGCCAAAGTTTTAAAGTCAAAAATAACTTTGATTTGGACGGAAAAGAAATTTGAATAAGTAATATTTTTATAATTCCCATATTATTCTCAACTTTTAATATAATAAATTTTAAATTACAACTCATGTCCTCAATTTTAAATTTTATATTCTTTTCTATTAAAAACTTAGAAACAATATAAAGGAAAACTTCAAGTTTTCTATTCTTTTCTTTTCTGTTCAAAACTAAGAAACAGAGCGTTAAGGTAATGTGATTTTAGTTTATAAATGGAACCATAACCAAATTTTGTAAACTAAAAGCAGCCCGAGTCCGGAAAAAATCTCGGGTCAAATTTCAAGTCTGAATCGAATCAAATCCATCCAAATAATATCTTAATTAAACCTCTGACTCAATAGTATTTTATTGGGTCATCTTAGTCTACCACATACTTATCCAAAATAATATAGACAATTGATACTATATTTAATGTTTTCCAATCATTTTTTTAATTCTTTTGCACAACTTTAAAACGTCGTATATTATGAGACGGATGGGAGTACTAATGTTAGTAACTTAATTCTTTATATACATACAAATTTTTCAGATATCTTTCGATGTGGGATTGATGTGTTACAAACTCCCCACTTAAATTTTTGTTCAGCAAAAAAGTCATAACTTGAATGTACTATTGTTAATAACTTAATTTTTTTATATACAAACAAAATGTTATTATATTTTTCGATGTGAAATTAAAATTTGTTATATACAAAGCTTCTCATTTTGCACCATATATCAACTATAACGGGTAGTGTTTTTATTCTTACATTGGACATGAATTTTGATGTAGGGAAATTTAGGCGTTATGTAATTTTACATTTTTGACAAGTCTTTTGTATTAATAGTTTTTTAAAATCAATAACATTTTGCCTTGCTAAAAAAAAGAAAAAAATTCCAAATACATTCGTAATTAGGTGTAATTTACCTTTGAAATATTGTACAAAGTAAAAAAATATTAAAAGTTCATGATAAAAAAGTATTAATCCATATTTAGGCCTATAATTTATTATGAATAAATTAGTTATGATTTTTTTATATTTTAACGTTCAAGTATCAAATCTACATAATCATGAAGTTATCATTTTTACGCTCTCCAATCTCTATATAAATCAAGTACTGATGAATCAATAGAAATTATAACTTTATCATTCAGAACTGCAAAATATTATAGTATTTATACGATGAAAAGTCTCTTTCTTTTTTCCCTCCTTGCTATTTTTCTAACCGCAAATGCCCTTAAATACGAGGTTCATGTCATGGATGGAATCCCTCAAGGTAGATTGCGAATTCATTGCGCCTCTGGAGATAATGATCTAGGTTATCATAACCTATATTATATGCAAGAATTCATGTGGTCATTTCATCCTAATATTTTTGGTGGGGAACACAAAACAAGAGTTTTGATGTCTTTAAAAACTCGTTTCAAGGGGTATATACGTATTGGCTAGTAAAAAATCGATGGTTTTATTATCTTTGAAAATAAGCATGATATATGGACCAAAAATTTGATTGGACTAATTAGTGGTTGATCATCTTTTTATGTTTTTTGCGACATGTATCCTCAAATATATTATTATCCAAGGAAAAAAAGTTTATGTCTCTCTACATGCGATTGGTTTTATTGTATTTTATATATCTAAGTAAGCTAATTATTTTAATCTCAACTTTATGTGCAAAAATACTTTTATTTTAATGTTGTGTCATAATTTTAACATTACTTATATATACACCATCAATTATATAATCTAATTAGTGGTTGATCATTAGACTTGACTAGCTTTAGGACATGCACATGTGTTACACATGTAATTTATATATAAAATTTTAATCTTAAACATTAAAATTTTAATTTTGAAAGACAATTCTATAAAGTTAAAAGTTTAAGATTTTTAGTAAGATACATTTACAAGTTACAAAATGAAGATAAGTAAAATTGAAGTTATAAGAATATAACAAAAAATACTATAAAAGTTTAAGCGCATTTTGGAAGCAAAAAGCAGCACAAATTAAAGGCACTAATAAAAGTTTAAGGACATTTTCGAATGCCAAAAAGACTTCAAAAATTATTGACACAATGACTCTCCGATTTATGTATTAGATTAAAGATAAATTACCAAGTAAATTATAACACTAGTTTCACATCGAAAGATATGAAAAAAATTTGTCTATGTGGTCCTATGAATATCCGAACACGAGAAGGGTTTGAGTATTTCATCACCTTTACTGATGATTACTCAAGATTTGGTTATGTTTACTTTATGCATCGAAAGTCTGAAGCATTTGAAAAATTCAAAGAATTTCAGGGTGATAGAAAGGCAATCAGGGTAAACACATAAAGGCTCTTCGATCGGATCGAGGAGGTGAATACCTTCTTGGGGAATTCAAAGATTACTTATCTAATATAGGAATTATATCTCGAATTGGATTCGTACGGGTACACACCCAAACAAAATGGTGTGTGTGAAAAAAAAACATGACTCTTTTGGATATGGTAAAGGTCTATGATGAGTTTTTCTACTTTTTTATTTCCTTTTGGGGTTATGCACTAGAAAGCGACAATGTACTTATTGAATCTTTGTACCATCAAAGTCATTCCTTTAACTCCTAGAGAATTGTGGAGTGGGCGAAAGCGATGATTGCACCATATTCATATATAGGGGCACACACCGCATATGTACAAAAAGGAAAAGCAGGACTAAGATAAATTAGCACAAAAACGGAAGAATGTTTATTTGTAGGATATCCAAAATGAACTAGAGGTGGTCTATTTTATAGTCCTTTAGACGAGAAAGTATTTGTTAAGCGCAAATGCGCTTTTTTACGAAAAATGACTACATAATGGATCACAAGTCGAGTAGTAAATTGTCTTAGAAGAAATGTCAAGTACAACAATTACTCAATCAATTAATCCACCACAAGACTTGGATGAATTGCCCACAATCTAACCAACGAGATTCTTCTAATACACAAGAGCTTCATCGTAGTGGGAGGAGTATCAGGCCTCCTGAGAGACTTTCACTTCTTGGAGAAACTTATGATGTTATTCCGGAAGAAGTAGAGTCGGATCCTTCTAACTTCTTTGAAGCTATTAATGATGTAGATGCATCCAATTACTGGCACATAGCTATGAAACTTGAAATGGATTCCATGTACTCAAATAAAGTATGGGAACTTGTAGAAGCACCTAATGGGGTAAAACCTATAGGGTGCAAGTGGGTCTACAAAAGAAAAAGAGGAGTAGATGTAAAGGTAGAAACCTTTAAAGCACGATTGGTAGCAAAAGGTTTTACTCAAAAAGAAGGTATCGATTATGAGAAAACCTTTTCACCAGTAGCTATGCTTAAATCTATCAGAATACTCTTATCCATTGCAGCTCATCTCGATTACGAGATACGGCAAATAGATGTCAAGACTGCTTTTCTTAATAGATATCTTGATGAAGAAATCTATATGAAGCAGCCTGATGGTTTTATAGTTAAAGGCCACGAAAATATGGTATCTGAAGTTGCAAAAGTCCATTTATGGACTTAAGCAAGCATCAAGGTTTGGAATATAAGGTTTGATCAAGCGATCAAATATTCTTATGGTTTTGAACAAAATCTAGAAGAATCTTGTGTGTACAAGAAGAATAAAGACGGGGTGGTGGTATTCTTAGTTCTTTATGTGGATGATATATTGCTTATTGATTATGATGTGGGAGTATTATCCAGTGTTAAAATTTGGCTGATCCTTTTACAAAGACCTTGTGATCTTCTAAAGTTTTTGATTTTCATCTTGAGGGAATGGGTATTAGACATATGGTAAATTGGGTTTAGGGCTAGTGGGAGATTGTAAGGTTTAAGCCCAGAAAAACCCAATGTTGATATTTATTTTATTATTTTAATAATAACATTTAATTTAATTTTGCATAATTAAATGTGTCATAAATTTTGTCCATAATTATACATTTTATAATTTATGTATATGAAGGAGTGTCATATACAGAAGACATAAATTATATATTATGTATAATTAAAAAAAATATGTTATTCAATCTTAGATGGAAATGGATAAACCATTCTAGTATATGTTATGTCTGATTGATTGGATGATTTGTCTTAGTCATGTAAAGTGAAGACTTTAATCTAGTGTATTGGTGTATTTTTGAAATACATAGAACTGGATCGTTGCGAAAAATTATTTGTTAAATACTGTTATTATAAATAATTTTTCAATTACTATTAATGTGCAATTACTCTTAATCCTGAGAGAATAATGAACTTAATTTTATAATGTATGTCACTTTAATATATTAAAGAATGAGATTTTAAATACAATCAATACCTCAATATGTTGGGTGATATATGTTTTGAAATTAGGAACATGTATTTTTCAAGATGAAATTCTACAATTAAATTATAATATCCCCTTGGTATAATTTATTGGTTGATCACCAGAATCTTGGCCAAGTATTTTAGTAATTCAAATTACTAAAGTATTAATTTAATTTATTAAATTAATGTGTGATCAAAAGTATATAAATTATGTAGTCAAGGATATAAGCGATGGCGTGGTGTGTACTTGATTTTATTCTACACGCGTTTATAGATATTATTGTAGAGGAGTATATTTTTGCAAGATACTAATAGTGGAAGGATTTAATTAATTAATTTTAATTCTATTAATTCTAGAATGCAATTATAACTATTTAGTGGAATTAGTTATAATTAATATAATTCTAATTGATTAAAGAGTTAATCAGAAATTAGTATTATATTGGACCTAAAATTGTAGAATCCTACTTGATCCCCCACTTTAGCCCTTATTAAGATGTAACAAAATAGCAGGATAAAATATATCAGATATGTTTTCAAATTATCTTGATAAATATCAGGGAGTTGAGGACTCTATATATTATATCACTTTGCAGTATTTTGAGCCCATACTCAAAAAAAATACGTAATATCAAAATAAGGGTCATAGGAGAAGAAGCCTTCATCGAGAATAAAAAAAATATTCTCCATTGTGCTACAACTTTAGAGCACAAGGTATGTAATATAATTTATTTAATTTTGATTATGCTAAATTATGAGAAAGATCTTGGGATAATAATTTTTAAAATTAAAATTAAAAATTTATTTGAAAATTGTTTCCTACATATTCAAATTTGAGAGCGAGAGACATACAGGGCGTATAAATTTTAGAGAGAAAGTGCAATAAGATTTTAGAGAGAAGAAGTTTAAATGTACATAAAAAATTTTAGAGAGAAAAATGTATAAAAACATTATCGAAAGAAGGAGAATGAATATAGAAATTAAATATCATAAATAATGTATTTAATTAGATCATAATAATGCTAAACTTGAAATTTGAAACCATAACCAAACCATAACCAAATTTAAAATTTGAAATTTGAAATTTTAGGTAATGTGGGTTTAGTTTTAAATAGAACCATAACCAAATTTTGTAAACTAAAAGCAACTCGAGTCAGGAATAAATATTAAGGTCAAATCAAATCCATCCAAATAAGATCTTAAACCTCGACCCAATAGTATATTCTTGGGCCATCTTAGTCTACATACTTATCCAAAAAGTCGTAACTTGAATGTACTCCCCATCCCATAATATATGACGTTTTAATTAGGTGATTTTATTTGTCCCAAATTATTTGACGTTTTAGAAAATTTAGGAGAATTAATTATCCCTAAAATTATGAAAAAATATTATAGATGAGAGAGAGTATGAGATAAGTATGGTAATAAATGAGATTTTAATGGTATTATAGACAATTGATACTATATTTAATGCTTTCTAATCATATTTTTAATTCTTGTGCACAACTCTAAAAGCGTCATATATTACGGATCGATTGAGGAGCACTATTGTTAGTAACTTAATTCTTTATACACAGACAAATTTTTCAGATATCTTTCGATGTGGGATTGATGTGTTACAAACTCCCCACTTAAATTTCTGTTCACCAAAAAAATCATGACTTGAATGTACTATTGTTAGTAACTTAATTTTTTATATCTGAGACAAAATTTTATCATATTTTCGATGTGAAATTAAGGTGTTATATACAAATCTTCTCATTTTTGCACCATATATCAACTATAATCGGGGTAGTGTTTTTCTCTTCTTTGGGTTGGACATGAATTTTGATGTAGGGAGATTTCGACGTTATGTAATTTTTCTGTTTTCAGCAAGTCTTTTGTATTAATAGTTTTTTCAGTCAATAACATTTTTGTCTTGCTAAAAAAAGAAAAAAAAATTCCAAATACATTCAGAATTAGGTGTAATTTGCCTTTGAAATATTGTACAAAGTAAAAAAATATTAAAAGTTCATGTTAAAAAGTATTAATCCATATTTAGGCCTATAATTTATTATGAATAAGTTAGTTATGATTTTTTTATATTTTAACGTTCAAGTATCAAATCTACGTAATCATGAAGTTACCATTTTTACGCTCTCCAATCTCTATATAAATCAAGTACTGATGAATCAATAAAAATCACAACTTTATCATTCAGAACTGCAAAATATTGTAGTATTTATACGATGAAATGTCTCTTTCTTTTTTCCCTCCTTGCTATTTTTCTAACCGCAAATGCCCTTAAATACGAGGTTCATGTCATGGATGGAATCCCTCAAGGTAGATTGCGAATTCATTAGCCTCTGGAGATAATGATCTGAGTTATCATAACCTATATTATATGCAAGAATTCATGTGGTCATTTCATCCTAATATTTTTGGTCGTACTTTTTTTACGCCATTTTGGTGGGGAACACAAAACAAGAGTTTTGATGTCTTTAAAACTTCGTTTCAAAGGGGTATATCGTATTGGCTAGTAAAAGCTGATGGTTTTATTATCTTTGAAAATAAGCATGATATATGGACCAAAAAATTTGATTGGACTAATTAGTGGTTGATCATCTTTTTATGTTTGCAGGATGTATCCTCAAATATATTATTATCAAGGAAAAAAAGTTTATCTCTCTCTCTCTCGTGATTAGTTTTATTGTATTTTATATATCAAGTAAGCTAATTATTCTAATCTCAACTTTATTTGCAAAAATACTTTTATTTTAATGTTGTGTCATAATTTTAACATTACTTATATATACACCATCGATTATATAATCTAATTAGTGGTTGATCATTAGACTTAACTAGCTTACTTCAGGACACTTACATATGTGTTACGTGTAATTTATATGCAAATTTTAATTTTAAACATTAAAATTTTAATTTTGAAAGAATTCAATAAAGTTAAAAGTTTAAGATTTTAGTAAGATACATTTACAAGTTACAAAATGAAGATAAGTAAAATTGAAGTTATAAGAATAAAACAAAAATTACTATAAAAGTTTAAGCATTTTGGAAGTCAAAGCGGCACAAATTAAGGCACTAATAAAGTTTAAGGACATTTTGAATGCCAAAAAGACTTCAAAAAATTATTGACACAATGGCCTCCGATTTTATGCATTAGATTAAAGATAAATTATCAAGTAAATTGTAACACCCCAATTTCACATCGAAAGATATAAGAAAAATTTGTCATGTGGTCCTATGAATATCAGAAACACGAAAAGGGTTTGAGTATTTCATCTCCTTTCTCGATGATTACTCAAGATTTGGTTATGTTTACTTTATGCATCGAAAAGTCTGAAGCATTTGAAAATTCAAAGAATTTGGTGATAGAACGATCAATCGAAGGTAAACACATAAAGGCCCTTCGATCGGATCGATGAGGTGAATACCTTCTTGGGGAATTCAAAGATTACTTATCTAATATAGGAATTATATCTGAATTGACTACACCGGGTACACTCCAGCAAAATGGTGTGGCAGAAAGAAGAAACATGACTCTTTTGGATATGGTAAGGTCTTTGATGAGTTTTTCTACTTTTTTTTATTTCCTTTTGGGGTTATGCCACTAGAAAGCGACAATGTACTTATTGAATCTTTGTACCATCAAAGACATTTTGTAAGACCGAATTTTATGAAATAAAAGTATTCAATTTTCTTAAAATTACTATTCGATAAATGGTTAAATTGATAAAAAAAAAAGTTAAGGGTGATATATAAATTTTTTTCAAAAATACATGAAGTGGTTATAAAATATTCATTGTTGTCGGGGAATATTTGTTTGGTAAGTAGAATATTCTTTGCAATAGAAATATTAAATGCTGACAGTGCAACTATTGTGGGCCCCATAATGAAATTGCTGTGGGATGAAGAAAACAACAAATTAAAGTTTTTATAAATAATGGCGTAGTGGTTCACAGATTAACCTTTGTTGGAATACGGTGGGTAAAGTAAAATGTCTGGCGTTGTTGCATGATAGCTGCGGTATTGCAGATATTTTTGAATTATTGATTCTTACGTAAGAAGGCACTCTTGAATAATTATTACGATAATTCTTTATTCGATTATTATATTTTATTGATTCAATAATTCTTTGCGTTGATATTTTATATTCTTGTTGTTTCAATAATTGTCACTACATAGTATTTTCCATTATCGAGACAATAATTCATATTATCTGAATAATATTATTAGATAACATTATTGGCAATGTCTAGAAAGTTACATACCTTCAAGGAGAGGTTTGGTCACCTAATTGCCCTTGATGAGAGAGAAATCCTTATTGGAAAGCCCCCTCTTCACGAGAAGCTGCTGGTTGTCATTATTGTGATTACGTAATATTATTTGTGAATAATTAATTATTAATTTATATGATGAGAAAAATATTGATTTTATGTGGATATAGATGGAGAAATTTTTAAAGTGACAATTGTTGAAAATCGATATTTTATCTTTTATGATAAAATAATATTTTATTATATTATTATATAATAATGATGATATTTTACAATAAATATGGGATAGATGAGTATATGAGGGAGGAAGAGTATTTTTGTTGCAAAAGTTGTTTAAAACATATTAAACATATCATAGGCCCATTTCTTGATTTGAAATTTGATTATAGCTTTGTAAAATCGTCTGGTTTATGGATTTGGTCGATTTACATTTGAATTTGGGAAAATTTTCTTACAGTAAAGTTGTGAAATTGAATTTCCTATAAAAAAATTGCGAGATTGAAATTTACGATAAAAGGGCTATTTATTATGAATTATTGAAGTTAGGATTAATTAATTATTATTATTTGGAGTTTTAAATAAATTAATTGAGAAAAACATTTTTTGATGGTTTTGGTTGTTGGAATGTCTTTGAAATCGGTTGTTAAGAGGTTGGCGTGAAAATTTTATAATAATAATAATATTTTATTAATTTTTACATTTTTTGGTGTTCTAAGCATTTTCTTATAAATAGGGTGCTTATGTTAGAATTGAAAATCATACCGAAACTAAAGATTCTCTCTCTCTCTCTCTCTATTATATCGGCGTATTTTGTGAGTATTTTAGTACTTTGAGTATTGCTATATCTGATTGCAAGATTCTTTCAAAGACTATATCCGATATTCGAGTTAAATACTATTATTCTTTACGAGGTAAGGGATTGTAAGGAGATTATTTTCTTCATAAAGGATATTATTTCTTCAATATTATTATGCTAAAATATTTGTTTGAACTTTTTATCAAATTTGAAACTTTTTCATGTCGGGGTTCTTATTCACGAGTTCTTATTCATGAGTTACTATTCACGAGTTACTATTCACGAGTACTATTCACGAAGCGTGATGATTTTTTGTGAAATTTCTATCTTTTGGTGTCGGAGTTTTATTCACGTATACGACACTAATTATTCACCGAATCTGACACTATTCATAGAAAAATGAAATTTCTTTTTTTGTCCAAAATATCTAATACGGATACTAGCTTTGATTGTATCCATGTTTTGATCATTCTTGAATTTTACCCCACTCACAGTTATTTATGAAGTATTTTTTGAATGGGAATTGTTTAAAAGTCACGAATCCTTAATATTTATTCTTTTGTTTCCTTTGGATTCGTTTTCTTTAAAATATTTTCATCATCCTCGGTCTTAAATGATGATATAACGGAATATCTTTGGCACGTAGTGCAAAAAGATGAATGATTTCGATGAATATCTTTGGCCCGTAGTGCAAAGATGAGCAGTGTTTAGATGAACATGACCAACTAATGAATATCTTTGATGCAGCAGTGCAAAAGATGACTTGTTGATGAATATCTTTGGCATGTAGTGCAAAGATGACTTGTTGATGTATATCTTTGGCCCGTGGTGCAAAGATGAATTTATTAATAGGATTATGAACATGAGCTGTGATTTGGTATAACCATAATCTTTGATGTTTCGGTGATGAAAATTATCTTTGTCTGGATGAGGAAAGAATTTAGAACAACAATTACGATTATGAGTTATACATGTGATTGTGGGCGAGGAATTTTTGATTGATGTTCTGAGGATAAAACATTGTTGGTGGACTTTTAACATGGAAGATAATAGATTTTATGGTCTATTTGACTCTTCTAATGGATTGCTCATTCAAGCTGCAACTATGGTTGAAAAGTTTTATCATCTACCATATGTTCTAATTCTACGATTTATTCTTTGTTGAAGGCTATTGATAATTTATTTATCTTTAGTTATGATATTCTTTCTTGAAGCTAGTTGTGCTCACCCTTTTGCTTCACAATTCCTTTCACGTAATAAAAGTGTAAATTGGGTCGAAGCGGGGAATAACAAGGGAATAGGGCGATGAATTACATATAGATGTTGAGGTGAGGTGAATTTAACTTGGAAGGGTGTTTTGCCACTATCATACAAGATGTCTAATGACATACAACCTCGTGTCATCATAAGGCAGAAGGTTGTGCTCATCCACTTCTTGAGTATATCTACCAACACTATCTATATGATCTTGGAGTCTATTGGAAATATAACTCTCAATTAGAGACATTGGAGATAATGATATGGCAAAAGAGAAGACTCGCCATTGGGAAGAATATGATAGTAATCTTCTCGTTTTTCTTTGGGGTCTATTAGATTGACCAAGGATAATTGCTGTGGCCATATGATATCTATAATAACCTGACGCATGGCCTCCACATGTGCGAAGTGACAATTGTTTGAAAATTGATATTTTATCTTTTATGATAAAATAATATTTTATTATATTATTATATAATAATGATGATATTTTACAATAAATGTGGGATATATGAGTATATGAGGAGGAAGAGTATTTTTGTTGTAAAGTTGTTTTAAAACATATTAAACATATCTCATAGGCCCATTTCTTGGTGAAATTTGATTATAACTGTAAAATCATCCGTTTATGGATTTGATCGATTCTGTTTGGAATTTGGGAAAACTTTCTTACGCAAAAGTTGTAGAGAATTGAATTTCCTATAAAAAGTCATAAGATTCGAAATTTACGATAAAAGGGTTATTTATTATGAATTATTGAAGTTAGGATTAATTAATTATTATTATTTGGAGTTTTAAATAAATTAATTGAGAAAAAGCGTTTTTGATGGTTTTGGTTGTTGGAATGTCTTTGAAATCAGGTTGTTAAGAGGTTGGGCGTGAAAATTTATAATAATAATAATAATATTTTATTAATTTTTACGCTTTGGTGTTCTAAGCATTTTCTTATAAATAGGGTGCTTATGTTAGAATTGAAAATCATACCAGAAACTAAAGATTTCTCTCTCTTTCTCTCTCTATTATATCGAGCGTATTTTGTGAGTATTTTAGAACTTTGAGTATTGCTATCTGGTTGCAAGTTCTTTCAGCACTATATCCAGTATTCTAGTCAAAAGTACTATTCTTTACGAGGTAAAGGGATTGTAAGGAGATTATTTTCTTCATAAATGATATTATTTCTATAATATTATTATGCTAAAATATTGGTTTGAACTTTTTATCAAATTTGGAACTTTTTTCATGTTAGGGTTACTTATTCACGAGTTCTTATTCATGAGTTCTTATTCATGAGTTAGTATTCACGAGTTCTTATTCATGATGAGTTACTATTCACGAGTACTATTCACGAAGTGTGATGATTTTTATTGTGAAATTTCTATCTTTTGGTGCCGGAGATTCTTATTCCGCGTATCGACACTATTCACGAATCTGACAACTATTCAGAAAAATGAAATTTCTTTTTTTGTCCAAAATATCTATACGGATACTAGCTTTGATTGTATCCATGTTTTGATCATTCTTGAATTTTACTCCACTCACGGTTATTTATGAAGTATTTTTGAATGGGAATTGTTTAAAATACGAATTCTTAATATTTATTCTTTTGCTTTCTTTGGATTCGTTTTCTTTAAAATATTTTTTCATCATCCTCGATCTTAAATGATGATATAACGGAATATCTTTGGCTGTAGTGCAAAGATGAATGATTTCGATGAATATCTTTGGCTATAGTGCAAAGATGAGCAGTGTTTAGATGAACATGACCAACTAATGAATATCTTTGATGTACGTAGTGCAAAGATGACTTGTTGATGAATATCTTTGGCTTTTTGTAGTGCAAAGATGACTTGTTGATGTATATCTTTGGCTAGTAGTGCAAAGATGAATTTATTAGTAGGATTATGAACATGAGCGTGATTTGGTATAACCATAATCTTTGATGTTTCGGTGATGAAAATTATCTTTGTCTGGATGAGAAAGGAATTTAGAACAACAATTACGATTATGAGTTATACATGTGATTGTGGGATGAGAATTTTGATTGATGTTCTGGGGATAAAACATTGTTGGTGGACTTTTAACATGGGAAGATAATAGATTTTATGGTCTATTTGACTCTTCAATGGATTGCTCGTTCATTGCAACTATGGTTGAAAAGTTTTATCATCTACCATATGTTCTAAATCTACGATTTATTCTTGTTGAAGGCTATTGATAATTTATTTATCTTTAGTCATGATATTCTTTCTTGAGCTAGTTGTGCTCACCTTTTTGCTTCACAATTCCTTTCGGTAATAAAAGTGTATTGCATTTGGGTCGGCGGAGAATAACAAAGGAATAGAGCGATTGGTCTATAGATGTTGAGGTGAGGTGAATTTAACTTGGAAGGGTGTTTTGCCACTATCATACAAGATGTCTAATGACATACAACCTCGTGTCATCATAAGACAGGGTTGTGCTCATCCACTTGCTGAGTATATCTACCAGCACTATCTATATGATCTTGGAGTCTATTTGAAATATAACTCTCAATTAGAGACATTGGAGATAATGATATGTCAAGAGAAGACTTGCCATTGGGAAGAATATGATAGTAATCTTCTCGTTTTCTTTGAAGTCTATTAGAATTGACGAGGATAATTTTGTGTCCATATGATATCTATAATAACCTAGGCAGCATGGCCTCCTATATACGAAGGTTTCCTTGCAAAGATTCTAATTTCTAAAAGCAGTTTTCGACTATACCTTTATGTATGGTGTCATCATGAGGTCTTTGTCCACGGTTGGGACATGAGTCGCGATTGATATATATTTGTATCAAACTCTGACATATGTGTTGTTGTATTTTTACGACAATTGTTGTAATAAAGTTGTAGTTGTTTTACATGTACCATGTATTTGGCGACTCGAGAATGGGTTAGATGAAATGGACCTATTTTGGGGTTGTTACATTTGGTATCGAGCTTAGGGATATGATCTACGGCGGAGATCGGGATTAGAACTAGGAGGAGAGATGAGTAAATCCTTCATTTAGTGTGTCTACCTAAAGCTTAATTGTTGGTCGGTCATAATATCTGAATATTATGTGATATGTTAATTTGCTTAATTAACCCTTGTTTTATGGCGGTATTTGAGAATGGGCGGTGAGAATGCTAACAATGGAGTAAATGAGGCTGTGGGGATACCTCTAATCACTAACCATGATAATGTGATGTCGGGGCGAAGAAGGAATTAGAGATATCCGTGTGGTGAGTGAAGAATTGATAGTTGCACGAGATAGTCCACAGAGGTAAATTTGAGAGTGAGGAAGAAGAGGTACACGAGGAGAGTTTATTAGAGGTATTATATGATCAAATGTAGAATTTCAAAATCGTATTCATGAGTTAGAAGAAGCGAAATTTGAGAAGAACGACGGTGATGATTAGGTGGAGCAAATGATCTGCAATGATTCAAGCTTGTGTTACTGGAGTATGTGATGCTTGATGAAGCATTCTTTTGGCGAGTATAAGATGATAAAGATGGAATCGAAATTTGAAAGAAGAAAAAAAGCGAAGCGGGTGAGAATAAGTGATGCATGGCAAAAAGCACATACGACACGTGGATATTGTGGAAAGAGATGTCCAGATCTAAGAAGGCTAAAATAGATGATATGAATTTCTCTTTTTGGAAAGCAATTGGGAGAACCCAACATCGAGTTTTGAATTACCACTGTACAAAGCGGTCGACTGAATTCGATATGGATCTAAGATTGATGATTAGGATCTTGAATCGAGAATGCAATGAAAGCCGGTTGAGGGAGGAATATGCCCTATAGAAAAGTATATTTCAGCACGGAGTGATGGCGCCAAATCTTTTGCCGGATAAGTCAAATAAAGTAGTTCGAGGATATATTGCTTATTGATTATGATGTGGGAGTATTATCCAGCGTTAAAATTTGGCTGATCCTTTTACAAAGACCTTGTGATCTTCTAAAGTTTTTGATTTTCATCTTGAGGGAATGGGTATTAGACTTATGGTAAATTGGGTTTAGCGCTAGTGGGAGATTGTAAGGTTTAAACCCAGAAAAATCCAATGTTGATATTTATTTTATTATTTTAATAAAAACATTTAATTTAATTTTGCATAATTAAATGTGTCATAAATTTTGTCCATAATTATACATTTTATAATTTATGTATATGAAGGAGTGTCATATCACGGAAGACATACATTATATATTATGTATAATTAAAAAATATATTATTCTCAATCTTAGATGAAAATGGATAAACCATTCTAGTAGATTATGTCTGAGTTGATTGGATGATTTGTCTTAGTCATGTAAAGTGAAGACTTTAATCTAGTGTATTGGTGTATTTTTGAAATACATAGAAGCCCCGGATCGTTCTTGAAAAATTATTTGTTAAATCTTTGTTATTATAAATAATTTTTTCAATTACTATTAATGTGCAATTACTCTTAATCACGAGAGAATAATGAACTTAATTTTATAATGTATGTCACTTTAATATATTAAAGAGTGAGATTTTAAATACTATCAATACCTCAATATGTTGGGTGATATATGTTATAAAATTAGGAACATGTATTTTCAAGATGAAATTATACAATTAAATTATAATATCCCTTGAGTATAATTTATTGGTTGATCACCAAAATCGTGGCCAAGTATTTTAGTAATTCAAATTATTAAAGTATTAATTTAATTTATTAAATTAATGTGTGATCAAAAAGTGTATAAATTATGTAGTCGAGCATATAGCGATAAGCGTGGTGTGTTAATGACTTTATTCCTACGGCGTTTATGGATATTATTGTAGAGGAGTATATTTTTGCAAGATACTAATAGTGGAAGGATTTAATTAATTAATTTTAATTCTATTAATTCTAGAGTGCAATTATAACTATTTAGTGGAATTAGTTATAATTAATATAATTCTAATTGATTAAAGAGTTAATCAGAAATTAGTATTATA
Source organism: Panax ginseng (assembly GCA_020205605.1). NCBI lineage: Eukaryota > Viridiplantae > Streptophyta > Magnoliopsida > Apiales > Araliaceae > Panax > Panax ginseng. The sequence continues at coordinate 84,259,428 of CM035147.1, forward strand.
TTGGAGCTAGAGTTGTAGAATCCTACTTGATCCCCACTTTAGCCCTTATTAAGATGTAACAAAATAGCGAGGATAAAATTATATCAGATAAGTTTTCAAATTATCACGATAAATATCGAAATTGAGGACTACTATATATTATATCACTTTGCGATATTTTGAGCCCACACTCAAAAAAATGCGTAATATCAAAATAAGGGTGTAAGACCCTGACTTTTATAAATAAATATGAATTTTCTATAAATATTATTTTGAACATTATGGAGTAAATTTGATATAATGTTATAGTTGTAGGTAATATTTATAAATTTTGCAATGTAAGCAAAGTTGTTATAAAATATTAGTTTGGTGGGAAATATTCTTTTGTCGGGGAATATTAAATACAACGACAAAAATACTTTATGAAAATAACGGCGGAGGTGTTATTTGGAATTTAAAGCTGTTGAACTACCCGGTAATAAAAAAATGCGATGTCTGGCGTGGTTACATAGTAGCACTGCGGTATTGATTATTGATGCTTACGTGAGAAGTCACTAAGCTATACTCAATTATTACTTTCACGATAATTCTTTGCATCATATCTCTTATATTATTGATTCAATTATTGTCACAGTATCATCTGTATAATATGTTATATTATTAAATCAATAATTGAGACGACAAGTTATAAATGATTAATAATTGTTGAAAGATTAAATATGTGTTGATTAAAAATAAAATGATTTGTGGTAATATTTATTAAATCCTTGATGTATATAAAGAGTCTATTATGGGGCGTTTGTGGTAAGTTTGGTTATTTTATGGGGGCCCATATGTCATCATCTAAAAGTCTCTTCGTTAATAGTAATTACCTTAAATCGATAGTAATTACCAACCGTCGATAGTAATTACCTTCATCAATAGTAATTACCACCGTCGATAGTAACTACCTTTACCGGACATCAAACCACTTTCCGTTTCATATTCTGGCGTCGAACCACTTGTCATTTCATATTACAAGCGTCAAACCACTTTTCTTTTCACATCACCGGTCGTCGTCGAGCCAACTTGCCTTTTCACATTTCAAGTGCTAAGCTAGAAATCTTCTATAAATAGAGGCCTAGTGCTTCATTATTTTTCCGCGAATTCATTCGAAGCTATAGAGAGAAAGTATAGAGAGAATAAGAGAAAGAAGAAGAGTGATACTGTTACTACCTCTGCGATATTCAATCTACTACTAATGTAGGGGTGTTATTCTTTCTTATTCATGAAGAAGCTATTGTTATTCCATTGCTTATTATTACATTGGAATAACTTTTGTATCGCGGTTTACCCTATACTTGATGACATTCTTCTATTATTACATTGGAACATCACATGCGTGTGTTTTACAGGACTGGTTAAAATCTTTATTATTATTACATTGGAACATCACATGCGTGTGTTTTACGGGACCTAGTTAAAATCTTTATTATTGATACATTGGAACATCTTATGCATGTGTTTTACATAGGATGCAGTTAAAATCTTTATTATTCTGTTGGAACATCACAATGGGTGCAAATTTTGCCTAACTTTGGTTCCGTTATTATTATTACATTGGAATAACTTTGTCATCTGAGTACCACATGCATGGTGATTTCTTTTGTTATTCCATTCTTTATTATTCTCAATTGGTTAAAGTTTTGACTTCTATACTCCATGAAATTAGTAGAATATCCTTGATATTTGCGTTTCATCGATATCTTTTCATGGAAATATTCTTACGATCATTCTTGAATTTTACTCTACAAAGCGTTATCATGTTGACAATTTGGACATTATTAGTTCTGGATAAATTAATTCTTGAACTTGTTTTATTGAATTCTTATATCATTGTCATCATCCTCATATTTTATATTATGTTGAAAGTCATTTGTGGCTGTGGTGCATAGATGGACTTGGTATGATTATGACCGAGGATTATTCGTTGTAATCATGGCCGTAATGTTACAAATGATGTGGTAAAAAGTTATCATTGGCACATGTAGTGCATTGATGGAATGGTTGTTGGCATGATCATGACCATTAATAAATACTACGAATGTCCTTGGTACGTAGTGCATGGATAATTTGTGGTCGTGATACTTAAAGAATATCTTTGGTAGTAGTGCGGGGTGATTCGATGATGTGGATTATTTATTAAAGTGAGTCCCAGCGATAAAAGTCATAAAAACCTTTTAAATCATAAAAGATAGTAGATTTTATTCTCTACTTGACTCTTTTAATGGATTGCTTGTTAATTGATTAAACTTGATGTTGTTATATTTTATCGGTTTAACTGCTTGTTGAAGGCTAACGATAATTTATTACGCATTATCTTAGTCGTAATATTTCTTCTTGGGCTAGTTGAGCTCACCCTTTCTTTCCTTTATTCTCTTGAGGAAATTAGAACATAGTAGGGACTAGTCGGAGAATGGGTAGCGGTCGAGAGGATAGCATTAGTAGTCCTCACTATTACATGAAATAGTGTGTTAATAATTATAATGAGGACTCCTTTTGAGTTTGTATAATCTCTAGTGAGACAATAATTGTATTCAAACTCACAGTTATGTTTTGTCGTATTGTACCTACGGCAGTTGTATTAGTAAGTTGTATTTGAATTTTGTACCATGTGTCGGCGACCCAGAGATGGGTGATGTATACCTAATTTTGGGGGCGTCACGATTCCAATTATCAAAGCTTAGGGATATGATCACAGCTAAGATGTGAGAATAGTACTAGGAGGGGAGGCAGGGAATTCCTTAGCTAGTATGACCTACCTAAGTTTATGTGGTATTTAATTGGTGGTCGAATTTAGGGATAATATATTTACATGTCAATTAACCTTTGTTTTGTGGCGATGTCTGAAAATGACATCCGAGAATGTTGAGAATAGCAATGGAGCACACAGTGCGTAGTTGATTCACCACATGTCAATAATCGGGATAATGTGCATCGAAAGGCGACAATCCTCATGCAAAAACAACAACACGACCAAATGATGAATGATCAAATGTTAGGGGGTTTTATGCAATTCATGCAACAATGAGGCGAGGCGGCTCTTGTCCAAAATGCGGTGGAAACTCTTGAAAACTCTCGAGGCGGTCACCGCTTCAAGCAGTTCAAATTTGGGACCACAGAAGTTTAAGGAGAGCCAAAACCACTTATGGCGGAAGCATGGATAAAGCAGATCACCAAGATATTTGATGTCTTGGGATGCTCACGAGGAGCAAAGGTTCCATTGCCGCCTTTATGTTTGCGGAGAGGCTGATTCTTGGTGGGAATCGGTAAAAGCGTACTCGACTTGCCGTCTTGAAGATGTCTTGGGAGAAGTTCAAGAGTTGTTCAACGATAAATACTTTTCGAAAGTATTCGTCACATGAAGGAGGTGGAGTTTATCAAGTTGGAACAAAACAATATGACCATGTCGCATGATCTGAGGCTAAATTTACGGAGTTATCCGGTTTCGTCCCCTTGGTGGATAATGAAGAGAGAATACGCGGATGTTTTAAGAGGTTTGAAGCGGGAATCGTCGACATCTTATTTCTCATAAAGCGTGTTTATATTAGGATGTTGTAAATAGGGCTCGATTAGTGGAAGTAGCGATAGCGAGTCAATATAACTAAAAAGAAGCGGCCGGCAAAATGATAATACCGTGAAGCGATCATCGAGCGGTGACAACAAGCGTGGAGGAATCAACATGCGAAATGGTAACCACTTGGGGTAATCGGGGCCAAAATAATAAGAATGGACATTTGAGGAGGAGATTCAACAATGATGGAAGGCGTCGGCACATTTTGTCATTAAGGAAGGAGAGCGACCACTATCATATGTTTCAAATGCGGAGGGAGGGCACATCGGTCCAAGCCGCGCGATCCGTCAAAAGCATGTTATAATTATGGAAGAGAAGGTCCTTGGCCGATTTTGTCGTTCATAGAAGGCAGAATTCGACTAGGATGGAGGCACCAAAGTAGTCCCGAGAAAAGTCAAAGCCCGGTAGTGAGGAGGCGTTTGTTGTGACCTCCCGAAAGCAAGGAACGAATGAGGTCATCACGGGTAAGCTTATCATAGCGCTACTTGAAATCTATACTTTATTTGATCTGAGAATCTACCCATTCTTTTATTTCTCTACTTGCGCTCATCGATTAAATTTGACTCAGGAGAAATTAGACTTTGACTTTCTCTGTGGAAACTCTAGTTGGGAGAAACCTTCATTACATCCATTGTTTATAAGTCTTGTTTGGTTCAAATCGGTACCCTCACATTACAGTAGATCTTATTTCATTGAAAATACTTGCATTTGACGTGATTCTAAAGGATTGATTGGTTAGCTACTCATCATGCAAAAATTGATTGTTTAGTAAGGTTGTTAGCTTTCATATTCCTAATCAACCTATTATGCGAATTCAAGCGACCAAACCATTAAAATCAATCATGGTCATCTCAAGCCATAAAGCTATTCGTTTATTAAAAGCGGATGTCGAGCTTTCTTAGCTCATATCCTGATTTAAACAAAAAATCGCCCGATTTTGAGCGATATTTCTATTGTTAATAAATTTCTGACGTATTAAAAGAAGAACTTCTGGCCTACTACAGCGCCCCCAAAATAGGTATACATCACCCATACGAGTGCCAAATACATGATACGAAATAACTACAACTTCATTAATACAATTGTCGTACAAAATACGACAACACATAAGCTTATGAGTTTAAATACAAATATTGTCTTCTAGACAATATCCACACTCAAATAAGTCCTTATTACAATTATTGATACACTATTTTACAAAATAGTGAGGACTACTAAAACAACTATCTTGAACCATTACTCCACACACTTTGCAGCTAGTTTCACTTTATATTCTCGTCTCACGAGAAGAAAATGGAACAAAAAAGAAAAAGCTCAACTAGCCCGATAAAGAATATTATGACTAAGATAATGTACAACAAATTATCCTTAGTCTTGATATAGGGAAAAATACGATAGAATACAATAGAAAACAAGTTTTAGATAAACAAGCTGCGGTGAAAACAACAATTCATTAAGCGGAGTTAAGTAGAGAATGAAATCTACTATCATCTATGAATTTAAAAGTCCATCATCGATATTTTATCCTTGTAACATCAATCAATATACATCATAAATCAAATATTCATCTTTGCACCTCTGGGCCAAAGATATTCACCGATTAATTCGTGTTCATCTAAACACTGTTCATCTTTGCTTTTCTGGGCCAAAGATATTCATCGAAATCATTCATCTAAACACATATTCATCTTTGCACTACAGACGAAAGATATTCATCGAAATCATTCATCTTTACTTTCTGAGGCCAAAGATATTGGTTATATCATCATTTAGGGTGAGGATGATGAAAAATATTTTAAAGAAAAAGAATCCGATTGAAACAAAAGAACAAATATTAAGGATTAAGTACTTTACACAATCCAAGTTCAAAAATACTTCATAAATAATCGAGTGGAGTAAAATTCGAGAATGAAGACCAAAATATAGATCCAATCAAAGATAGGAATCATAATGAGACAATCTTGGACATAGAAAAGAAAATTTAATTTTACGTGAATAAGTGTAAATGATAAGTGAATAGTCTGCGAAGTATCTGGTGAATAGTGCGAATCGTGAATTGTAACTCAGACACCAAAAGATAGAAATTCCACAAAGAAAATCATCATGCTTAAATGAATAGTATTAAGTGAATAGTAACTCATGAATAGTAACTCGTGAATAGTAACTCATGAATAATAACTCAGAGCATGAAAAGTTTCAAATTTGATAAAAATTAGGACCAATATTTTGGCGTAATGATATTGAAGAAATAATATCATTTCTGAAGAAAATAACATCCTTACCTCGGAAAGAATAATACTTACATTTGAAATCTTTGGATATAGTGCTAAAAGAACTTGCAAGTATAGCAATACTCGAAGTACTAAAATACTCACAAAAATCGCTTTCGATATATAGAGAAGAGAGAGAAATCTGTAGTTTACGGTGTGATTTTCAATTCTAACCTAAGCACCCTATTTATAGGAAATTGCTTAGAATACCGAAGCAGAAAATTTAATATAATAATAATATATATATATTATAAATTCTTACGCACACCCTCATTGATCCAAACATATCAGCCACACATGTGCCAAACTTGCCAAAAACGTTTTTGTGATTTAAAATATTTTAAACTTACAAAAATTAATTATTTCGGAACTTTAGAACTTCAATAATTCATTATAAATAGCCCTTTTATCAGAAAATTCGAATCTCACGAATTTTTATAGGAAATTCAATTCTCTACAACTGCGGGAAGAAAGTTTTTCCAAATAGAAATTGGCCAGAAATCCACATACAGACGATTTTTGATGTTTATAATCAAATTTCGATCGAGAAATGAGGTCTCTGAAACACAAAACATGTGTTAATCATTTAATGCAACAAAAATACTCTTTCTCCTCATATACTCATATATCCACATTCATTGTAAAAATATCATCACTATTCTATTATAATAATATAATAAAATATTATTTTATCGGAAAAGATAAAATATCAATTTTTAACAATTGTCACTTTAAAAATTTTCTCCATCATATCTACATAAAATCAATATTTTACTCATCATATAAATCAATAATTAATTATTCACAAATAATATTACGAGAATCCTGATATTGACAACAGGCGGTTCGGGAAAGATGGGCTTTCCGATAAGAATTTCTCACTTCTTGGTAGCCTTGATTAGGTGACGAACCTCTCCTTGAACAAAACTTTCTAGACATTGCCAATAATGTTTTCTAATAATATTATTAGGATAATATGAATTATTAGCCGATAATGGAAAATACTATGTAGTGACAATTATTGAAACAACGGTAATATAAAATATTAGCATGACAATTATTGAATCGATAAAATAAAATCTTTGAGCGATAACTACATACTTGAGATTATTGAGTAAGTGCCTTCTTACGTAAGAATCGATAATTGGTGCAATCTGGTGTCTTCTTGTGCAACAACGCGTATTATTGTGTTTTAACCACCGGATATTCCAAGCAGTATTACTTGGTAACAACTTCTGTAGTTATTTATAAACAACTTATACTTATCGTTTTCTTCATCCGATCGCTTTCAGTTATGGGGCCCACAAAAGGCATGCCGTAAATGCGAATATTCCCAGAGCAATGAGAATATTCCACGACCAAACGAATATTCCCAAGCAACAATGAATATTTTATAACCACTTGCTTATTTGAAATATTTACGCATTTTACCCATAACTAACCACATTAATCAAATCAACCCTTACTATTTCAAAATAATAAATAGAAAATTAAATCTTCATTTATAAAAAGTTTGGGCCTTCTGACCTCCCTCCTTATGAAATTTCGTCCTCGAAATTGACATCGTAGGACATGATCCTTCCCATCAAGATCTTGGTGAGTATCTCCTCGTCACGTTAAGTTTTAGGCTATCTTGTGGGTTCTAACTTTCGATAATGTGGTTCGGGTCATCCACGTATTCCACGTAACATCGATCATAAAAGCGTTATAAAACATGTATAAATACTTGGCGGTAAAATGAGTCTATAAGCCACGGTTCCAATTTGATCGAGGATTTCAAATGGACTAATAAATCGAAGGATTGAGATTTTCTCCATCATGGATTCTCGCTTTTGGAATAACGACTTTTGCATCTTCTTCTTCATATTCATCGACTCCAGTTACGTGGCTTGGCATCTTTAAATTTATCGATTAAAGTTGATTTTACTCATATATCATCCGTGATCCATAGAGTCTTTAACTCTATCTCTATCATTTATAAGTCATACGAAATGGGTCTTTTTGTTAAAAACATCGCTTTCGTAACCACATACGATTTTCTACTCAACAAATCGACTACTACGTTTTTTTTTTCGAGGATGGTATGGTGAAACGGTGCCAAAATGAGTCTCCTCTTGAGTTATTGAAGCTCTTCCCATATTCCTTGCTCCATTCAAATTTTGTATCTCTCTGAGTCAATTTGCGTTAATGGAATAGCGATTAGAGAAAATCTTTCCACGAATCTCAGATAATAACCAACTAAGCCTGAAAGCTACGTATTTTATTCTCTTGACTTAGGTTGCTCTCAACTATGACTCATATCCCAATCTTGGATGTACGTCACCATGGTACCTATCGATTTCTATCGCACAAATATGGCGTCCCCTACGGAGATGCGGCCCGGTGCATTCCTGAAAAGAAGTCACCGGATAGAGGCTAAGGTACCAAATTCTATAGTTGAATTTTTAACTCACGAAGTTCAATAGGAGCCATTCGATATGAGATTTTAGAAATGGGTTTTGTCTTTGGGTTCAAAATCAATACAAAATTCAATATCAAACTTTGGGAGTAAGCGAGAAATTCTTTAGGAAATACATCGGGGAAGTTTACTAACAATAGAAATATCATTCAAATCGGCGTATTTTGTTCAAGTCCATAACATGGGCTAAGAAAACTTAACATCCATTTTTTCAATAAGCGAATGAGTTTATGGCTTGATATGAAAGTGTTTGACTTCAATGGTTTGGTTGCTTGAATTGAATAACAGGTTGCTTAGGAATATGAAAACTAACTTGACCTTACGAAAGCAATCAATTTTGGCGTGATGAATAGTTAATCAATCGATCCCAAAATCACATCAAAAGTAAGTATCTTTAAAGAAAATAAGGTCAGCGGGTAATGTGATGGTGCCAACTTGGATCAAACAAGATTTATAAGCAGTGGATGTAGCGAAAGTTTCTCATGCGGAGTTTTAACGGATAAGTCGAAGTCTATTTTTCTCGGGTCAAGTTTAAGCGTTGAGTATAAGCGGAGAGATAAATGAATGGGTAGAACCGATTATCTAATAAGGTATAAACTTACGTAAAAATTTATAATTAACTAACTTGGTACTAAATTAGATTCGGGTTCCTCGTATTCGACCGATCACGACAAACACTCTTCCGAGGCAGATTGACTTTGACTTTTTTGGGATGACCTTTTAAGTCACCATCCCATTTGGGTGGGTTTATTTCTGCGTACAATCTCGGCGATATGGCCTTCTTTTCCACAATTATAACATACCTTGGAAGGTTTTGAGCAGTTTGGACTTATGTGTCCCTCTTCTCGCATGTCTGTAGCATCTAGCTGGCGGTCTTTCTCCTCCTCTAAAATTCGTTCTTTGGTGTTGGTCTTGAAGCGTCTTCCGTCATTGTTAAATCTTCTCTTCTTGAAATTTCCACTTGAGTTATTTCTTCTATTATCTTGGCCATGATTACTACCGGAAGTGGTTACCATTTACGGCATGATAATTTCCTCCACGATGGTTATCATTGTTAGATGGCCGTTACCATAGATATGATTATCATCGAGTTGTTGGTCATTATTCTTGATTGATCCGGCTCATTATCACGCTCAATAAGCTGAGCCCTATTCACAACATACGAATATAAATAAAGTTTGTGAGAAATGAGGTATTGGCGTATTTTGGGTTTCAAACCTCATGAAATATTACGTGTCATTCTCTCCTCATTATCAACCAAATGGGATGCAAATCGAGACAACTCGGCAAACTTAGCTTCCCATATCGAATGGCTTCTATTGAACTTGAGGAGTTAAAGACCCAAGCTGCGAGGAATTGTTAGACATTGGCTTTATTAGTCCTAGTACTTCACCTTGGGGTGCTCTCATTACTATTCGTGAAGAAGAAAGATGGGAGTATCGACTTTGTATTGATTATCGGGAGTTGAATCATGTCACCATCAAAAATAGGTATCCATTACCACGTATTGATGACTGTTTGACCCGATTGCAAGAGGAGCAAATTCTTTTCAAAGATTGATCTTACGTTAGGATATCACCAATTGAAGATTAGAGCAGGATGACATTCAAAGGCGGCTTTCAAAACTCGATGCGGACATTATGAATTTATAGTCATGTCCTTTGGATTGACTAATTCTCCTGTTGCCTTCATGGATATGATGAACCAAAGTATTCAAGGAATATTTGGATCACTTTGTGGTCGTCTTTATTGATGACATCCTTATTTATTCCAAAAGTGAAGTGAAGATCATGAAAGCAACACTTGAAGGTGACACTCCAAAAGCCGTGAATACAAGCTTTATGCCAGAGTTGAAGAAATCGAATTCTGTCTTGAGAAGTAGTATTCCTTGGGCACGTAGTATCAAGTCATGGAATATCATTGACCAGTGAAAGGTTGAAGCAATTCAAAAGTTGAGAGAAACCTAAATCGATGGCCAAAATCGTAGCTTTCTCGGCTTAGCGGTTATTATCGGAGATTAAGTGAAGAATTTTCTCGAATCGCTACTCCATTGACTCGGTGACTCAAAAAGATACAAAGTTCGGTTGGAGCGAAGAATGTGAAGAGTTTTCAAGAACTTCGAGAGGAGACTCATTTCGGCACCTATTACGACAATACCATCGGCTCGGGAGGATTTGTCATCTCTGATGATGCTTGGGCAAAGGGTTGGAATGTGTTCTCATGCAACATGGAAAAGTCATAGCCTATGCCTCGAGACAACTCAAAAGAATATGAGAGGAATTATCCTACTCATGATCTAGAGTTAGCATTTATTATCTTCGCCTTTAAAGATTTAGAGGCATTACTTATATGGGGAGAAGGTGGAGATCTTTACGGATCATAAAAAGCCTCAAATATTTCTTTAGTCAAAAAAGGCCGAACATGCGACAACGGCGTTGGCTTGAGCTATTGAAAGATTATGATCATACCATCAATACCATCATGGAAGCGAGCGTGGTGGTGGCGCGTTGAGTAGAAGATCATATGCGCAATCTGAGTGCGATATTGTCAGCATATGAGCCCATTTTGTGTGACTTGCAAAGGATGGAGATAGAGTTAAAGACTCGAGGGACCCATGTGATGATGGCGAATATCTGAGTAGAACCAACTTTAATCGATAAAGTTAAAAATTTGCTCAAATTCTGAGACACGGAGGTGATGCATATGAGGAAGAAAGTGCAAGAAGGTCTTATCTTGGGAAGCAAGAATCGATGAAGAAGGAATACTTGAGTCAACTCCGGACTTTTTGTTCTAACGACCACGATTTAAAGTATAAAATCATGATGGAGGCCCACAACACACCGTTTGCAATCCATCACAGGAGTACCAAAATGTATCATGATATTAAATCGTACATTTTGGTGGAGCAATATGAAGAGAGAGATAACGTTGTTTATCTCAAGGTGTCTAACTTATCGGCGAGTTAAAGCGGAGCATCAAGTACCAAAAGGTCCATTGCAACCACTTGAAATTCTAGAATGGAAGTAGGAGCACATTACCTTAGATTTCGTTCTGCGGTCTTCTAACGTTTCTCGAGGCATAGATGCGATTTGGGTCATTGTTGATAGATTGACCAAGTACGCTCATTTCTTACCTATCTGAAAAACTTATACACTTGAGCGTCTTGCTCGTATGTACATAAATGAGGTTGTAAGATTTGCATGGTATGCGGTATCCATAGTTTTGATCGAGACCAAGATTCACTTCACGATTTTGGGTTAGTTTGCAAAAAGCTATGGGCACACACTTCTGATTTAGCTTCGGCATATCATCCTCAGACCAGACGAGACGGTCGGACTATTCAAACTCTTGAAGATCTATTAAGACTACGTGTCCTTGATTTGGGAAGTTGGGACAAGTTCTTACCATTGGTGGAGTTTTTCCTCAACAGCAGTTATCAAGCAAGTATTGGCATGGCTCTATTGAGCGTTGTATGGAAGAAAGTGTCGTTCTCCGGTATCTTTGGGATGAGGTGGGTGAAGAAAGCGTTGTTGGGGATTTGGAGTTGAATACGTTTGACTACGGAAAGATTCAAGCGATCAAAACAGCGTATAAAAACCTCACAAGATCGACAAAAAAGTTATCTTGATCTTCATCGAAAGGACATGAAATTCGATATATGAGATCATGTGTTGTTGCGTGTTGCTCCATGAAAAGGAGTTCTGAGATTTGGAAAGAGAAAAACTCGATCCTCGATTCATCGGCCCATTTTAATCCTCGATCGAGTAGGAGCGTGGCTATAGACTCGCTTTACTGTGAAGTATGTCTCGTGTTCATAACGTTTTCACATATCCATGTTACGTAAATATATGAAAGACCGAACCACATTATTGAGTTAGGCCGGACGAAATAGCGGAAGATTTGGCGTATGAAGAGGTTCTGTTCAAATCTTGGATAAGAAGGAACATATTCTACGCTCCAAGGTTATACCTCAAGTCGAAGTTTTGTGGAGAAACCACGATGTTGAGAAATGACTTGGGAGTTAGAATGCGAAATGAAATCAAGGCATCCTTACCTCTTCGACATACCGAGAATTACGTACCCTAAGTTAGAGGCGAAATTTCATAAGAAGGGAGGTTGTAAGACCCTGACTTTTATAAATAAAGATGAATTTTCTATAAATATTATTTTTTGAATATTATGGAGTAAATTTGATATAATGTTATAGTTGTGGGTAATATTTATAAATTTTTGCAAAGTAAGCAAGTTGTTATAAAATATTACCGTTTGGTGGGGAATATTCTTTTTATCGGGAATATTAAATGCGGCGGCATAATCATTAGTGGACCCTGGCGGAATTATTGCCGGATTGAGACAACGACAAAAATACTTTATAAAAATAACGGCGGAGGTGTTACGAATTAAAAGCATTGAACTACCCGGTAGTAAAAAATACGATGTCTGGCGTGGTTGCATATTAGCACCAGTATTGATTATTGATGCTTCGTGAAGTCACTCAACTATACTCGATTATTACTACGATGGTGTTGCATCATATCTCTTATATTATTGATTCAATTATTGTCGCGATTATCATCGTATAATATGTTATATTATTAAATCAATAATTGAGGCGACAAGTTATAAATGATTAATAATTGTTGAAAGATTAAATATGTGTTGATTAAAAATAAAATGATTTGTGGTAATATTTATTTAATCCTTGATGAATATAAAAGTCTATATATGAGGCGTTTGTGGTAAGTTTGGTTATTTTATGGGGGGCCCATATGTCATCATCTAAAGTCTCTTCGTCGATAGTAATTACCTTCGTCGATAGTAATTACCTTCGTCGATAGTAATTACCTTCGTGATAGTAATTACCTTCGTCGATAATAACTACCTTTACCAAACGTCAAACCACTTGCCATTTTCATATTGAGGCGTCGAACCAATTGTCGTTTCACATTACAGGCATCAAACCACTTTTCTTTTCACATCACCAGTCGTCAAGCCACTTTCCTTTTCACATTTCAAGTGCTAGCTAGAATTCTTCTATAAATAGAGGCCTAGTGCTTCATTATTTTCACGAATTCATTCAAGCTATAGAGAGAAAGTATAAAGAGAATAAGAGAGAAAGAAGAAGAGTATTCCGTTATTACACTACTGCAGTATTCAATCTACTACTAATGTAAGGGGTGTTATTCTTTCTTATTCATGAAGAGAATTGTTGTTATTCCATTGCTTATTATTACATTGGAATAACTTTGTATATCACTGGTTTACCCTATACTTGGTGACATTCTTCTATTGATTACATTGGAACATCTGTTTGTGTGTGTTTTGCAGGACTGGTTCGCGTCTTAATTATTATTACATTGGAACATCACATGCGTGTGTTTTACAGGACTGGTTAAAATCTTTATTAATACATTGGAACATCACAGCCGGTGCAAATTTTTCCTAACTTTGGTTAAGTTATTATTATTACGGTGGAGTAACCTATCTATGCGAAATGCCGCATGCGTGGTGATTTCTTTTGTTATTCCATTGTTTATTATACTCGGTTGGTTAAAGTTTTGACTTCTATACTCCATGAAATTAGTAGAATATCCTTGATATTTGCGTTTCATCGATATCTTTTCATGGAAATATTCTTACGATCATTCTTGAATTTTACTCTCTAAGCGATATCATGTTGACAATTTGGACATTATTAGTTCTGGATAAATTAATTCTTGAACTTGTTTTTATTGAATTCTTATATCATTGTCATCATCCTCATGTTTATATTATGTTGAAAGTCATACGTGGCTGTAGTGCATAGATGGACTTGGTATGATTATGACCGAGGATTATTGATTGTAATCATGGTAGTAATGTTACAAATGATGTGGTAAAAGTTATCATTGGCACATAGTGCATTGATGGGATGAGTTGTTGGCATGATCATGACCATTAATGAATACCACGAATGTCCTTGGGCGTAGTGTATGGATAATTTATGGTCGTGATACTAAAGAATATCCTTGGTAGTAGTAGTGAGGGGTGATTTGATGATGTGAATTATTTATTAAAATTTGAGTCAAGCGATAAAAGTCATGAAAAACCTTTTAAATCATAAAAGATAGTAGATTTTATTCTCTACTTGACTCTTTTAATGGATTGCTTGTTCATTGTAGTTAAACTTGATGTTGTTATATTTTATCGGTTTGACTTTGTTGAAGGCTAACGATAATTTTTACGCATTATCTTAGTCGTAATATTTCTTCTTGGGCTAGTTGAGCTCACCCTTTCTTTCTTTGTTCTCTGAGGAAATGAGAACATAGCGAGGGACTAGTCGGGGAGCGGGTGGCGGTCAGGAAGGATAGCATTAGTAGTCCTCACTATTACGTGAAATAGTGTGTTAATAATTGTAATGAGGACTCCTTTTGAGTTTGTATAATCTCTAGTAGACAATAATTGTATTCAAACTCACAGTTATGTTTTGTCGTATTGTACCGGCGGTTGTATTAGTAAATTATATTTGAATTTTGTACCATGTGTCGGCGACCCAAGATGGGTGATGTATACCTAATTTTGGGGGTGTCACAAAGGTCATAGGGAGGAAGATCGGGGAGGAAAGAAAAGCCTTCATCGAGAATAAAAAAAAATTCTCCATTGTCTCTTCTGGCAAGCACAAGGTATGTAATATAATTTATTTAATTTTGATTATGCTAAATTATGAGAAAGATCTTGGGATAATAATTTTAAAAGTAAAAATTAAAAATTTATTTGGAAATTGTTTCCTACATATTCAAATTTTGACGAGAGAGACATACAGTGATATAAATTTTAGAGAGAAAGTGCTGATAAGATTTTAGAGAGTAAATATTCTGATTTTTAGAGAAGAAGTTTAAATGTACATAAAATTTTTAGAGAAAAATGTATAAAAACATTATCGAAAGAAGGAGAATGAATATAGAAATTAAATATCATAAATAATGTATTTAATTAGATCATAATAATGCTAAACTTGAAATTTGAAACCATAACAAAAACCATAACCAAATTTAAAATTTGAAATTTGAAATTTTTAGGTAATGTGGGTTTAATTTTTAAATAGAACCATAACCAAATTTTGTAAACTAAAAGCAACTCGAATTAGGAATAAATAAAGGTCAAATCAAATCCATCAAATAAGATCTTAAACCTCGACCCAAAATGAGATTTTAATGGTATTATAGACAATTGATACTATATTTAATGCTTTTAATCATATTTTTAATTCTTGTGCACAACTCTAAAATGTCATATATTACGGAATTTGAGGGAGCACTATTGTTAGTAACAATTCTTTATACACAGACAAATTTTTGAGATATCTTTCGATGTGGGATTGATGTGTTACAAACTCCCCACTTAAATTACATTCACCAAAAAAATCATGACTTGAATGTACTATTGTTAGTAACAATTTTTCATATCTGAGACAAAATTTTATCATATTTTTGATGTGAAATTAAGGTGTTATATACAAATCTTCTCATTTTGCACCATATATCAACTATAATTCGGGGTAGTGTTTTCCTCTCCTTTGGGTTGGACATGAATTTTGATGTAGGGAGATTTCGACGTTATGTAATTTTTACATTTTTGACAAGTCTTTTGTATTAATAGTTTTTTCGATCGATAACATTTTGCCTTGCTAAAAAAAAGAAAAAAAATTCCAAATACATTCAGAATTAGGTGTAATTTGCATTGAAATATTGTACAAAGTAAAAAAATATTAAAAGTTCATGTTAAAAAAGTATTAATCCATATTTAGGCCTATAATTTATTATGAATAAGTTAGTTATGATTTGTTTCTCACTCTTGCATTCTAATAAAATTTTCAGATAAAACAGGATGATCAAAAGTATCCGAAAAGTAAAGATAAAGGAAGGGAGATTGTGGTTAGGTAGTAGATTAGGATACTATAATTCTTGTAATTTTGTAAGATTCATTATAACGTAATCAGTTATTAAAATGTGCAAGAAGTAGAAATAAAAAAATAGGGTTAATTGTATAATAACCCCGAAGTATACACCTTTTTACCATTCGTACCCCTATATTTAAACGCTCCCATCCCGCCACCCCAAATACCGTTAAGTAAACATAACTAACCCTTTTGTAATTTTTGACCATTTAAATTGTGACACGGGACCATTTTTCGACGAACAAATTGATTCAAAGGGTCGTTATGCTTACTTAGCAGTGCTTAAATAGCGAGGATGTGGCGTTTAAACATCGAAGTACGAATAATAAAAGAGGTGTATATTCGGAGTTTAATATATAATTAACCCTAAAATATATATGTAATTTTAGTTAAGTGAAATTTATTGTAAGTGAGCCTAGTACATAGATTAGGACAAGTTTTATGCGTGTGAGGTTGAAGTCGTGGGAAGAATGAATGGATGTTTCCATTATTTTGATGCGGTAGATATAAAATAAATGAAGAATTTATGCTTGAAAGTTAAGCGGTGAAGGACATTACTAAATGGTGCGTGGATTGTGTTGCACTAAATCATTTGTAGTTAGACACAGCAATATAGTTGGTTAATTGTCGGGTTAACCCATATTAGCTGAAACTAAATGGGTTGGTTAAGCTGTTTTTTATTTATTTGGGTTGGTTAAAGTTTGAAACCATATTTTAAAAAGAAATATAGTTTCAACCACATTAACTATTTTGACACATATTTTATTCCAAATACAAATCAAAAGTTATTTTCATCCATATTTACATATTAGAAGCTCAATTACCACCCCACCCCCACCCCACCCCCACCCCACCCCACCGCCACTTACGCACCCACCCACCCAAAAAAAATATTATGTGATTGTGTATACACCTTACCCCCCCCCCCCCCCCCCACCTCACCTCACCTCACCCAAAAAAAATAATATTATGTGATTATGTATACACCCACCCCCCCCCCCACCCCCAAAAAAATAATATTATGTGATTATGTATACACCTTATCCACCCCACCCACCCCCCTCACCCCTCCCACCCACCCCCTCCCCCCACCCCTTTGACCACCCCATCCCATCAAAAAAAAATAATATTATGTGATTATGTATACACCCCTTACCCCCCACTCCACGCCCAAAAAAATAATATTATGTGATTATATTCTGATTTTAGAGAGGAAGTTTAAATGTGCATAAAATTTTTAGAGAAAAATGTATAAAACATTATGGAAAGAAGGTGAATGAATATATAAATTAAATATCATAAATAATGTATTTAATTGGACCATAATAATATTAAACTTGAAATTTGAAACCATAACCAAATTTGAAACTTGAAATTTGAAAATTTTACGCTCATTTACGAGTTTTAAAATGGACAAAAAAGAAAAGAAATGGACGGAAAATTTAAATTTTCTTTCTAATTCTTATATTTACGAGTTTTTAACAAAGGAAAAGAAAAGAAATGAATAGAAAACTTTGCCACTTTTCACCTTAAAGTTTTAAAAGTCAAAAATTGGCTTTGATTTGAACGGAAAAGAAATTTGAATAAGTAATATTTTATAATTCCCATATTATTCTCAACTTTTAATATAATAAATTTTAAATTACAACTCATGTCCTCAATTTTAAATTTTCTATTCTTTTCTATTAAAAACTTAGAAACAATATAAAGAAAAAACTTCAAGTTTTCTATTCTTTTCTTTTACATTCAAAACTAAGAAAGCAGGCGTTAAGGTAATGTGATTTTAGTTTATAAATGGAACCATAACCAAATTTTGTAAACTAAAAGCGACCGAAAGTCAGGAAAAAATCTGGGTCAAATTTCAATGCTGAATCGAATCAAATCCATCCAAATAATATCTTAATTAAACCTCGACTCGATAGTATCTTATTGGGTCATCTTAGTCTACCACATACTTATCCAAAATAATATAGACAATTGATACTATATTTAATGTTTTTCAATCATTTTTTTTTAATTCTTTTGCATAACTTTAAAACGTCGTATATTATGGGACGGATGGGAGTACTAATGTTAGTAACTTAATTCTTTATATACATACAAATTTTTCAGATATCTTTCGATGTGGGATTGATGTGTTACAAACTCCCCACTTAAATTTTGTTTAACCAAAAAAGTCATAACTTGAATGTACTATTGTTAATAACTTAATTTTTATATCTGAACAAAATGTTATTATATTTTTCGATGTGAAATTAATTTATTATATACAAAGCTTCTCATTTTGCACCATATATCACTACTATAGTCGAGGTAGTGTTTTTATTCTTACATTGGACATGAATTTTGATGTAGGAAATTTAGGCGTTATGTAATTTTTTACATTTTGACCAAGTCTTTTGTATTAATAGTTTTTTCAGTCTGTGGGCCCAAGTGCAAAATTAGGGTTCACATGACCTAATTGAATTAAATGCACAATTAGGGTTCCACGACCTCATTAAATGTGCAAATTAGGGTTCGCATAACCTAATGGAATGAAGATGGAAAAATCGAAATAAATGTCTAGACGGGATAAGCTTCCACGTGTCCCGAGGCAGAAGACTCGTGGGCGGCTCGTCTTGGGAATTGATTGAGGGATTGGATTGGTGGCTAGAAGGACAAGGCAATATGAGCATTATTCTAAGGACTAAAGGGTATTTATGGAATTTCCCTGAAATCATGTGCCTTGCACATGACTACTTTCCAGAGAACCCTATAAATACCCCTTCTATTCCATTAGAAAAGGGACACACAAGACTTGGACCCTTTTGGTGACTTAAAGACTTGGATTTTTCCACCTAAAAGCACTAAAGAGTTGAGACTTCTCTTAGGACTCAAGACTTGGACTCTTGGAAGATCAAAGAGACCCTTTTGGTGACTTAAAGGCTTGGAGATTCCACTAAAAAGCACCAAAAGGGTTTGGACATTCTCTCGACTTGAAGGACTCGAAAAAGGCTCTTAGAATCCTGTTACCCTAACACGGTTCCGGATTCTAGGAGTTACATCAGCGTCGTTAGATAATCGCCCACTGTCATTCTCCCTCTTGATCAATCAATCAATTCAAGTACTTTTAGTGGATTTCTCTCCTCCTCAACACGAAACCCTAACCCCTAGCAAGTCGATTTCCTTGCCCACATTCTTTAAGCGACTCTGCTTTGGGGAGTTGTAGAATTCGTGAAGGTATGCCCTGACTTCGAAGTGGGAGAACTACGGGAAGAACCACTTCACCAACAAATAGCATTACCTCTTTGGATCCGGTTCAAGGCAAGTAACTCGAAGCATTCCAAAAGGCGCAAATCTGGATTTTGACCAACCACTTATTAAAGGCGCTTGGAAGGGAGTTGACATCACTATACATGGTCGATCAACAACAAACCAGCGCGAGAGAAAGGCAAAGCGAGGATGCAAGTGGAGAACAAATGAATGTTGTAGCCTGGTTGGAGATGCTCAAAACATTGAAGGAAACACAGGAAGGACAAGGTATGATGATGGCCATAATCTTTGGAGATGCAAAGGAAGCGAAAAGATGTGGAATTTCCTTGACAATTGATGCGAGATCCCTACCTTCAAGGCCATGTTCCCGAGCAATTCGCATGGAGAACAAGTAGGAGTGGAGGACAACAACAATGGCGGCAACAACAAAGAGAACCAGTTATTGTACCTCCATTAGCGGAAAGTCGATCGGTTCGATAATCAACTTGGAGCTCGAGCGGTGGTGGCGGGCCTGACCTAGGTTGGAAGCAAGCCGACCTCAAGCGAACATCATCCCATCATTTCCACGGTGCAAATGCAAACATTCAAGCAATGTCCGGTGAGTGAGCGGTAACTTCCACGGTGCGGTTGTGCATGATGCTGGCGTGCATCAATCAACCTCTCTACCATACACATTCTTGCGTCGCGATGTATATCACAACACCCGAGAGAGTTCACGCATACAAGCCCGATGCGTGGCGAAGGATGATATGATCGGCGTGATCAATCAACCCAGTGACGGACATCTCGATCCTCGGAGTTAGACTTTACTCATCCTTACCCTGCGCACACATTCGGAGGCAACCTTACCCAGCGAGGGTATATTGAGCACCACCGCGGTTTCCAAAATCTGATGGGGAGAAAGGAAATGCGAGAGAACACGTTGCCGGAGTTCGTGAAAGTCGATGTCTCCATGGCTAGGATATGATGAAGTAAACAACCACAACTTGTTGATGAGGAATTCAACAAGACTTTGTGGATAGTGCCTTGATTGGTACTACAATTTGGAGAAGGATCGGTCCATGATTGGGATGATCTAAAATTGCAATTTTAAGAAATTCTTCTGTAATGCGAAAGCAGGTAACCATCGTAGAGCTCATGTGATTCAAGCGAAGCCAAGCGAGGAGGCTGTCGGATTATGTGGATAGGTTGGGGCCCAAACGCGAAGTGTGCGAGCCGATTGAAGAAAAGAACTTGGTTAGCATATGCAACAATGGTGCTTTAGGCGCCTTGAGCCCCACCTCATCACCGAGGCTTGTGATTTATTCATAAATCTCTCATCTTTTGCACAAGACTTGGGGGAATCATGACATTTCCACGGTCATGCGATGGATACATGGAAGAGCAAGAGGGCGACAAGCTGTGGCTTTAGTGGATTCTCGGTCAAAATCACGAGGGGCGAGAGGGAGAAGAATGAGAAATTTGAGCGCAAGCAGAGAAAAGCACGAGGACAAGTATACTAGAATGCCGATTAGGAGGCTATCACATGCGGAGAGAAGGCGTTAGAGGAGCACATGCGAACAATGGGTCGATGCGGAGTAGTGAAACCTCAAGGCCCGATCGGTTATGGCGAAGAAATGAAAAGAAGATCGAGACTTACATGTATACCACCAATCTGTGAGGGCATTCCACTATAATTTATTACGGTCTCGGAGGATATACCATGAAAGCTGGCGGTGGGGAGATTGAACTAGGAAAAGCGTGCAACACCATCACCCGTAGTGCGATCCTGTAAGTCGAGAACTCAAATATTGGCTCTACGTACCATCGAACAAACTTTGAACTCTGGATGAATTAAAAATCCACCCAAGATGGTGGTCCACCAAAAATGTAGGTTTAAGTCCTCTGGAATATCCTTTGCCAAGTAAATTGGATGACCAAGGAGGAGGCACAAGAATTGTGAAAAAAAAAA
Organism: Panax ginseng; assembly: GCA_020205605.1. NCBI lineage: Eukaryota > Viridiplantae > Streptophyta > Magnoliopsida > Apiales > Araliaceae > Panax > Panax ginseng. The sequence continues at coordinate 84,280,887 of CM035147.1, forward strand.
ACCCACCCAAGATGGTGGTCCACTCTAAGCGGTGGTCAAGTCCTCTTATTTGCACTTGCCAAGAAATTGGGCGACCAGTGGCGAGGCACCGATTTCAAGTCTCGTGGTATTTAACTTGCCAAGAAATTGGATGACTCAGTGGCGAGGCACCGATTTCAAGTCCTCGTAGATTACACTTGCCAAAATATTGGGCGACCCAGTGGCGAGGCACCCATTTTCAAGTCTCGTATGAGCACTTGCCAAGAAATTGGGCGACCCCAGTGGACGAGGCACCGAGTGTTACACTTTATCATCAAAAGTGAATGAGGCACGTTATAAGCCCTCGGACAGAAAAAGTTACACTTTATCTCTAAAAGTGGTGAGCGTTATGCTTTCAAACAAAAGCAAGATTTATTATATATGAAATGTTATGCTTTTCGTTAAAAGCAATTTTATTATCAATAAATTGACAAACTTTCACTTATACTTGAATGCTTTTTTTTAAAATTTCTTAAAAAAAAAAAAAAAGGAAAAAGAAAAGAAAAGTATAGATTCAAGTGTTAGTTTGTATGAAATAAATGTACATGATTTTACGATACAAGAAATGAAAAGAACTCTGACAGTTCATGATCGAAAGGTCATGATTTTGTCGAATTGAAAATAGAGGAATACCTAAAGCTTGGTCTTGAGGCCATCGGCGGGTCTTGATCTTTATCGGTAGATCTTCAAGGCTATTATCGGGCCGCCGATGCTATTAGGCCTTGAAGCTATCGGTAGTCTTCAACCTTATCGGCGAGGACTTGAGGCTATCGGGCCTTGAAGCTATCGAACCTTCACGAAGCGTTTGGTTCTCAATGACTTCTTGATTCCAAAAGAAGAGGAATTTCAAGAGATGGTAAGAAAGATTAGATCGAAGATTTTCAAAATATCGGAGAGCTCCTCTAAGGCTCGCCCTTCTAGGGTTGCTCCTAGAGGTTCCCTCTCTAGGACTTTCGTTTTTTAGGATTGCAAAACATCAAGCCCATGAAGTGTTGATTCTTTGGAATCAAGACTTCAACACTTATATATATTTTGCGATCATCTCACCAAAGGCGTGACTCACGCCTTGAGGCAAATACTTAGAAGAAAGAGGGCATAGACATCCTCCGAGTAAAGGTGCATTCACCCAGCGTTGATGAATATGTAGGTCTATTAGATATGAATGTTCTACATGCATTTGGATGCAAAGTTATCCACATAATCGGCATTCTAAGTAGCTAGTCAATCAAATGTTGCTATTCTTGAAGGTGGTTAGATGAATCGGACAAGAAGTCATCCCAACTTCCATAAGCGTTGGATATAGAAACAAGCCTTCCTTACATGGTGGAGGAAAAGTTATGCGGGCATAAGTTTGGACTTGCTTCCAAAAGGCAGCGAAAAGACCAAAGGAGGGGACCCTTTCCCAATCATTGAAAGCAGGGGCCTCCTTGGTTGTTCCCAATCTGCGAGAATGTTCAACGAGGGAGGGGGCTGTAAGAAAAAAAAGAGTTGACATAAAGGGATCTAAAGAAAGCGAGGAAGGGCGTCGAATAAAGTACTTGAGCTCGAAATGCTCACTATGCCAAGAAGAGGAATATCCAAGAGTAAAGCTTCAAAATACACGAAAAGAAGATGAAACAATGTCGAGAAAGAGTTAGGGTTCACCCCCAGGGTTCGGCTCCCTAGGGTTCGGCTCCCCTGGAGGCGGTTTCACTTTGCATCTAGAGCATTTCTTCTTCTTACGTGTTCTTCGTGAATGACGTCAAGTCTTTCTTTATTATCAGGGAAAAAACCAAGATGTAATCAAGGTAATGGGGCTCGGAAGACAAAAGAAAGATTGGGGAGTCTAAAAAAAAAAAAAAAAAAAAAAAGCGAAAAAAAAGTTATGATCAAAATAGTAGTTGCTCCTCCTCAAAAACTTCATCTTTTTCATTAAAACTTCATTTTCCCATAGGGTTCGGCCATGTTGCCTTAGGCCACCTAGGGCGCGATCATGTTGCCTTAGGCCACCTAGGGGGCGGCCATGTTGCCTTAGGCCACCTATGGGTCGATTCTTTTCACCCCTTAAAAAAAAAAAAAAAAATCTATCTATGTAAAACCGGCCGTATAGTCTTCATTATGTAAGCCTCGACTACTGAAAAACATTACCCTTCATACCTTTGAGGTCTGTTGCTCTATCAATCAATTTGCTTGAAATGAATGCTCCTTTACATGAAGATTTTCCAAAAGATAAGTATCTTTGAATTCATTTCTAAATAAAAATATATAAAGATATTATTTGCTAAATATAAAGAAGATTTAGTTTTATTCCCGATAAGGGGTAATTTTTGAAAATAGATTATTTATATGCATATATATATATATATATATATATATATATATATATGTATAAATAAGTAAAATCTTTTGCTTTCAAATAAAGAAAGATTTGGTTTATTTCAAAATATAGAAAGATTTGATTTATTTCCAAAACAAAGAAAGCTTTGATTTTATTTCCAAAATAAGATTAAGATTTGATTTATTTCCAAAAAAAGAAAGCTTTGATTGTATTTTCCAACATAAGATTAAGATTTGATTTTATTTTGAAAAAATAATATTAATTAAGGTCGATTTACCAAAAGAAGGATTTTATTGGATTAAAATTTATTTATATTTGATTATATTTCCTTGTTTCCATTGCGGAAAAAATAAGAAACAAATATTGGACAAGATATGGAAAGATTTTTGGAGAAGTTCCCGATTTGTCTACAGAAAGAGCCTGCAAAATCATTCAAAGGCTTATAATTTTCTTCTTGCGATAAATCTATTTGGGAATCGACTCTCATGCTTGGGGGCAAATGTGGGCCTAAGTGCAAAATTAGGGTTCACATGACCTAATTGAATTAAATGCACAATTAGGGTTCCACGACCTCATTAAATGTGCAAATTAGGGTTCGCGTAACCTAATGGAATGAAGTTGGAAAAATCGAGAAATAAATGTCTTGAACGGAATAAGCTTCCACGTGTCCGGCGAGAAGACTCGTGGAGGCGGGCTCGTCTTAGAGGAATTGATTGAGGATTGGATTGGTGGCTAGAAGGGCGAGGGCAATATGAACATTATTACAGGACTAAAGGGTATTTACGGAATTTCCACGAAATCATGTGCCTTGCACATGACTACTCGAAGAACCTATAAATACCCTTCTATTCCATTGGAAAAGGGACACACAAGACTTGGACCCTTTTGGTGACTTAAAGGCTTGGATTTTCCACCTAAAAACACTAAAGAGTTGAGACTTCTCTTGGACTCAAGACTTGGACTCTTGGAAGATCAAAGAGACCCTTTTGGTGACTTAAAGGCTTGGAGATTCCACTAAAAGCACCAAAAGGGTTTGGACATTCTCTCGACTTGAAAGACTCGAGAAGGCTCTTGGAATCCTGTTACTCTAAACGGTTCCGGATTCTAGGAGTTACATCGCAGCGTCGTTAGATGTCGCCTGTCATTCTCCCTCTTGATCAATCAATCAATTAAAGTACTTTTAGTGGATTTCTCTCCTCCTCGTGACCACGAAACCCTAACCCTAGCGAGTACGATTTCCTTGCCCACCACGATCAATAACATTTTGCCTTGCTAAAAAAAAAAAAAAAAAATTCCAAATACATTGAGAATTAGGTGTAATTTGCCTTTGAAATATTGTACAAAGTAAAAAATATTAAAAGTTCATGATAAAAAGTATTAATCCATATTTAGGCCTATAATTTATTATGAATAAATTAGTTATGATTTTTTATATTTTAACGTTCAAGTATCAAATCTACATAATCATGAAGTTATCATTTTTCGCTCTCGATCTCTATATAAATCAATCTTGATGAATCGATAGAAATTATAACTTTATCATTCAAGCGCAAAATATTATAGTATTTATCGATGAAAAGTCTCTTTCTTTTTTCCCTCCTTGCTATTTTTCTAACATAAATGCCCTTAAATCTGAGGTTCATGTCATGGATGGAATCCCTCGAGGTAGATTGCGAATTCATTAGCCTCTGGAGATAATGATCTAGGTTATCATAACCTATATTATATGCAAGAATTCATGTGGTCATTTCATCCTAATATTTTTGGTGGGAACACAAAACAAGAGTTTTGATGTCTTTAAAACTTCGTTTCAAAGGGGTATATCGTATTGGCTAGTAAAGTCGATGGTTTTTATTATCTTTGAAAATAAGCATGATATATGGACCAAAAAATTTGATTGGACTAATTAGTGGTTGATCATCTTTTTATGTTTTTGACATGTATCCTCAATATATATTATATCGAGAAAAAAAAAGTTTATCTCTCTCTACATGCGATTGGTTTTATTGTATTTTATATATCTAAGTAAGCTAATTATTTTAATCTCAACTTTATGTGCAAAAATACTTTTATTTTAATGTTGTGTCATAATTTTAACATTACTTATATATACACCATCGGTATATAATCTAATTAGTGGTTGATCATTAGACTTGACTAGAAACTTAGGACATGCATATGTTACACATGTAATTTATATACAAAATTTTAATCTTAAACATTAAAATTTTAATTTTGAAAAACAATTCTATAAAGTTAAAAGTTTAAGATTTTAGTAAGATACATTTACAAGTTACAAAATGAAGATAAGTAAAATTGAAGTTATAAGAATATAACAAAAAATACTATAAAAGTTTAAGCGCATTTTGGAAGCAAAAGCGGCACAAATTAAGGCACTAATAAAAGTTTAAGGACATTTTGAATGCCAAAAGACTTCAAAAATTATTGACACAATGACTCTCAGATTTATGTATTAGATTAAAGATAAATTACCAAGTAAATTATAACACTCTAGTTTCACATCGAAGATATGAAAAAATTTGTCTATGTGGTCCTATGAATATCCAGAAACACGAGAAGGGTTTGAGTATTTCATCACCTTTCTTGATGATTACTCAAAGATTTGGTTATATTTACTTTATGCATCGAAAGTGCGAAGCATTTGAAAAATTCAAAAGAATTTGGTGGAAGTAGAAAAGCAATCGGGGTAAACACATAAAGGCTCTTGATCGGATCGAGGAGGTGAATACCTTCTTGGGGAATTCAAAGATTACTTATCTAATATAGGAATTATATCTGAATTAGTGCAAAGGTTTGACAAAATGGTGTGTGAGAAAGAAAAAACATGACTCTTTTGGATATGGTAAGGTACATGATGAGTTTTCTACTTTTTATTTCCTTTTGGGGTTATGCACTAGAAACAACAATGTACTTATTGAATCTTTGTACCATCAAAGTACATTCCTTTAACTCTAGAGAATTGTGGAGTGGTAGAAAGCCGATGTTGCACCATATTCATATATGGGGCACACACACTGCATGTCTGAAAAGGAAAGACAGACTAAGATAAATTAGGTACAAGAACAGAATAATGTTTATTTGTAGGATATCCAAAATGAACTAGAGGTGGTCTATTTTATAGTCCTTTAGACCAGAAAGTATTTGTTAGCGCAAATGCAGTTTTTCTGAAAAATGACTACATAATGGATCACAAGTCGAGTAGTAAATTGTCTTAGAAGAAATGTCAAGTACAACAATTACTCAATCAATTAATCCACCACAAGACTTGGATGAATTGCCACAATCTAACCAACCCGATTCTTCTAATACTGCAGGAGCTTCATCGTAGTGGGAGGAGTATCGAGGCCTCTGAGAGACTTTCACTTCTTGGAGAAACTTATGATGTTATTAGGAAGAAGTAGAGTCGGATCCTCTAACTTCTTTGAAGCTATTAATGATGTAGATGCATCCAATTCTTGGCACATAGCTATGAAACTAGAAATGGATTCCATGTACTCAAATAAAGTATGGGAACTTGTAGAAGCACCTAATGGGGTAAAACCTATAGGGTGCAGTGGGTCTACAAAAGAAAAAGAGGAGTAGATGTAAAGGTAGAAACCTTTAAAGCACGATTGGTAGCAAAAGGTTTTACTCAAAAAGAAGGTATCGATTATGAAAACCTTTTCACACGATAGCTATCTTAAATCTATCGAGAATACTCTTATCCATTGCGGCTCATCTAGATTACGAGATCGACAAATAGATGTCAAAATTGCTTTTCTTAATAGATATCTTGATGAAGAAATCTATATGAAGCGACTGATGGTTTTATAGTTAAAGGCCAAGAAAATATGGTATGCAAGTTGCAAAAGTCCATTTATGGACTTAAGCAAACATCGAGTTTGGAATATAAGGTTTGATCAAGCGATCAAATATTCTTATGGTTTTGAACAAAATCTAGAAGAATCTTGTGTGTACAAGAAGAATAAAGATGGGGTGGTGGTATTCTTAGTTCTTTATGTGGATGATATATTGCTTATTGATTATGATGTGGGAGTATTATCCAGTGTTAAAATTTGGCTGATCCTTTTACAAAGACCTTGTGATCTTCTAAAGTTTTTGATTTTCATCTTGAGGGAATGGGTATTAGACATATGGTAAATTGGGTTTAGGGCTAGTGGGAGATTGTAAGGTTTAAGCCCAGAAAAACCTAATGTTGATATTTATTTTATTATTTTAATAATAAAATTTAATTTAATTTTGCATAATTAAATGTGTCATAAATTTTGTCCATAATTATACATTTTATAATTTATGTATATGAAGGAGTGTCATATACAGAAGACATAAATTATATATTATGTATAATTAAAAAATATATTATTCTCAATCTTAGATGGAAATGGATAAACCATTCTAGTATATTATGTCTGATTGATTGGATGATTTGTCTTAGTCATGTAAAGTGAAGACTTTAATCTAGTGTATTGGTGTATTTTTGAAATACATAGAACTTGGATCGTTCTTGAAAAATTATTTGTTAAATCTTTGTTATTATAAATAATTTTTCAATTACTAATAATGTGCAATTACTCTTAATCTGAGAGAATAATGAACTTAATTTTATAATGTATGTCACTTTAATATATTAAAGAATGAGATTTTAAATACAATCAATACCTCGATATGTTGGGTGATATATATGTTATGAAATTAGGAACATGTATTTTCAAGATGAAATTCTACAATTAAATTATAATATCCCCTTGGTATAATTTATTGGTTGATCACCAGAATCTTGGCCAAGTATTTTAGTAATTCAAATTACTAAAGTATTAATTTAATTTATTAAATTAATGTGTGATCAAAAGTGTATAAATTATGTAGTCGAGGATATAGCGATAAGCGTGGTGTGTTACTTGATTTTATTCTTACAGCGTTTATAGATATTATTGTAGAGAGTATATTTTTGCAAGATACTAATAGTGGAAGGATTTAATTAATTAATTTTAATTCTATTAATTCTAGAATGCAATTATAACTATTTAGTGGAATTAGTTATAATTAATATAATTCTAATTGATTAAAGAGTTAATCAGAAATTAGTATTATATTGGACCTAGAATTGTAGAATCCTACTTGATCCCCCACTTTAGCCCTTATTAAGATGTAACAAAATAGCAGGATAAAATATATCAGATAAGTTTTCAAATTATCTTGATAAATATCAGGGAGTTGAGGACTCTATATATTATATCACTTTGCAGTATTTTGAGCCCATACTCAAAAAAGTACGTAATATCAAAATAAGGGTCATAGGGAGGAAGATCGGGGAGGAAGAAAAGCCTTCATCGAGATAAAAAAAATATTCTCCATTGTCTTACTGGCAAGAGCACAAGGTATGTAATATAATTTATTTAATTTTTGATTATGCTAAATTATGAGAAAGATCTTGGGATAATAATTTTAAAAGTAAAAATTAAAAATTTATTTGAAAATTGTTTCCTACATATTCAAATTTGAGAAGCGAGAGACATCTGAGTAGTATAAATTTTAGAGAGAAAGTGCTGATAAGATTTTAGAGAGTAAATATTCTGATTTTAGAGAGAAGAAGTTTAAATGTACATAAAAAATTTTAGAGAAAAATGTATAAAAACATTATCGAAGAAGGAGAATGAATATAGAAATTAAATATCATAAATAATATATTTAATTAGATCATAATAATGCTAAACTTGAAATTTGAAACCATAACCAAATTTAAAATTTGAAATTTGAAATTTTTAGGTAATGTGGGTTTAGTTTTTAAATAGAACCATAACCAAATTTTGTAAACTAAAAGCAACTCAAGTCCGGAATAAATATCGGGTCAAATCAAATCCATCCAAATAAGATCTTAAACCTCGACCCGATAGTATATTCTTGGGCCATCTTAGTCTACCACATACTTATCCAAAAAGTCGTAACTTGAATGTACTCCCCCCATCCCATAATATATGACGTTTTAATTAGGTGATTTTATTTGTCCCAAATTATTTGACGTTTTAGAAAATTTAGGAGAATTAATTATCCCTCATGAAAAAATATTATAGATGAGAGAGAGTATGAGATAAGTATGGTAATAAATGAGATTTTAATGGTATTATAGACAATTGATACTATATTTAATGCTTTCTAATCATATTTTTAATTCTTGTGCACAACTCTAAAAGCGTCATATATTACGGAATTTGAGGAGCACTATTGTTAGTAACAATTCTTTATACACAGACAAAATTTTGAGGATATCTTTCGATGTGGGATTGATGTGTTACAAACTCCCCACATAAATTTACATTCACCAAAAAATCATGACTTGAATGTACTATTATTAGTAACTTAATTTTTATATCTGAGACAAAATTTTATCATATTTTTCGATGTGAAATTAAGGTGTTATATACAAATCTTCTCATTTTGCACCATATATCAACTATAGTCGGGGTAGTGTTTTCCTCTTCTTTGGGTTGGACATGAATTTTGATGTAGGGAGATTTCGGACGTTATGTAATTTTTACATTTTTGACAAGTCTTTTGTATTAATAGTTTTTTAGATCAATAACATTTTTGTCTTGCTAAAAAAAAAAAAAATTCCAAATACATTGAGAATTAGGTGTAATTTACCTTTGAAATATTGTACAAAGTAAAAAAATATTAAAAGTTCATGTTAAAAAGTATTAATCCATATTTAGGCCTATAATTTATTATGAATAAGTTAGTTATGATTTTTTTATATTTTAACGTTCAAGTATCAAATCTCGTAATCATGAAGTTACCATTTTACGCTCTCCGATCTCTATATAAATCAATCTTGATGAATCGATAAAAATCATAACTTTATCATTGAGCGCAAAATATTGTAGTATTTATACGATGAAATGTCTCTTTCTTTTTTCCTCCTTGCTATTTTTCTAACATAAATGCCCTTAAATCGAGGTTCATGTCATGGATGGAATCCCTCGAGGTGAATTGCGAATTCATTGCGCCTCTGGAGATAATGATCTAGAGTTATCATAACCTATATTATATCTGAGAATTCATGTGGTCATTTCATCCTAATATTTTTGGTGCGTACTCTTTTTTTACGCCATTTTGGTGGGGAACACAAAACAAGAGTTTTGATGTCTTTAAAAACTCGTTTCAAAGGGGTATATCGTATTGGCTAGTAAAGCACGATGGTTTTATTATCTTTGAAAATAAGCATGATATATGGACCAAAAAATTTGATTGGACTAATTAGTGGTTGATCATCTTTTTATGTTTTGCGGGATGTATCCTCAAATATATTATTATCAAGGAAAAAAAGTTTATCTCTCTCTCTGTGATTAGTTTTATTGTATTTTATATATCAAGTAAGCTAATTATTCTAATCTCAACTTTATTTGCAAAAATACTTTTATTTTAATGTTGTGTCATAATTTTAACATTACTTATATATACACCATCAGTATATAATCTAATTAGTGGTTGATCATTAGACTTAACTAGCTTACCGGACACGCACATGTGTTACACGTGTAATTTATATGCAAATTTTTAATTTTAAACATTAAAATTTTAATTTTGAAAGAATTCAATAAAGTTAAAAGTTTAAGATTTTTAGTAAGATACATTTACAAGTTACAAAATGAAGATAAGTAAAATTGAAGTTATAAGAATAAAACAAAAATTACTATAAAAGTTTAAGCGCATTTTGGAAGTCAAAAGCGGCACAAATTAAAGGCACTAATAAAAGTTTAAGGACATTTTTGAATGCAAAAAGACTTCAAAAATTATTGACACAATGGCCCTCCGATTTTATGCATTAGATTAAAGATAAATTATCAAGTAAATTGTAACACCCCAATTTCACATCGAAGATATAAGAAAAATTTATCTATGTGGTCTATGAATATCAGAAACACGAGAAGGGTTTGAGTATTTCATCTCCTTTCTTGATGATTACTCAAGATTTGGTTATATTTACTTTATGCATCGAAAGTGCGAAGCATTTGAAAAATTCAAAAATTTGATGCGAAATAAACGAGCGATCGAGGAGTAAACACATAAAGGCCCTTGATCGGATCGAGGAGGTGAATACCTTCTTGGGGAATTCAAAGATTACTTATCTAATATAGGAATTATATCTGAATTGACTACTACAAGGTACACCCCATTTTGACAAAATGGTGTGGCGCGAAAGAAAGAAGAAACATGACTCTTTTGGATATGGTAAGGTCTTTGATGAGTTTTTCTACTTGTTTTATTTCCTTTTGGGGTTATGCACTAGAAGCGACAATGTACTTATTGAATCTTTGTACCATCAAAAGGCATTTGTAAGACCGAATTTTATGAAATAAAAGTATTCAATTTTCTTAAAATTACTATTAGGTAAATGGTTAAATTGATAAAAAAAAAAAAGTTAAGGGTGATATATGAATTTTTTCAAAAAATCATGAGTGGTTATAAAATATTCATTGTTGTCGGGGAATATTCGTTAATTGCGTGGAATATTCTTTACGTAGAAATATTAAATGCTGACGGTAGCAACTATTTGTGGGCCCCATACTTGAAATTCTTGTCGGATGAAGAAAACAACAAATTAAAGTTTTTATAAATAACGGCGTAGTGTAGTTCACAGATTAACAACTTTGTTGGAATACCGGTGGGTAAAGTAAAATGTCTGGCGTTGTTGCCGCGATAGCAGCACGGTATTACCTGATATTTTTGAATTATTGATTCTTACGTAAGAAGACACTCTTGAATAATTATTACGATAATTCTTTATTTGGTATTATATTTTATTGATTCAATAATTCTTTGCGTTGATATTTTATATTCTTTGTTGTTTTGATAATTGTCACTACATAGTATTTTCCATTATCGGAGCAATAATTCATATTATCTGAATAATATTATTAGATAACATTATTGGCAATGTCTAGAAAGTTCTGTCTAAGGAGAGGTTTGGTCACCTAATTGCGCGCCAGTAAGGAGAAATCCTTATTGGAAAGCCCCCTCTTTCCTGAGAACTGCCTGGTTGTCATTATTGTGATTCTGTAATATTATTTGTGAATAATTAATTATTAATTTATATGATGAGAAAAATATTGATTTTATGTGGATATAGATGGAGAAATTTTTTAAAGTGACAATTGTTGAAAATCGATATTTTATCTTTTATGATAAAATAATATTTTATTATATTATTATATAATAATGATGATATTTTTACAATAAATATGGGATAGATGAGTATATGAGGAGGAAGAGTATATTTTTGTTGCAAAAGTTGTTTTAAAACATATTAAACATATCTGTAGGCCCATTTCTTATTTGAAATTTGATTATAGCTTGTAAAATCGTCCAGTTTATGGATTTGGTCAATTTACATTTGGAATTTGGGAAAATTTTCTTACTGCAAAGTTGTAGAGAATTGAATTTCCTATAAAAAAGGCGAGATTGAAATTTACGAAAAAGGCTATTTATTATGAATTATTGAAGTTAGGATTAATTAATTATTATTATTTGGAGTTTTAAATAAATTAATTGAGAAAAACGTTTTTTTTTTGATGGTTTTGGTTGTTGGAATGTGCTGAAATCAGTTGTTAAGAGGTTGGCGTGAAAATTTTATAATAATAATAATAATAATATTTTATTAATTTTTCTGCTTTGGTGTTCTAAGCATTTTCTTATAAATAGGGTGCTTATGTTAGAATTGAAAATCATACCAGAAACTAAAGATTTCTCTCTCTTTCTCTCTCTATTATATCGAGCGTATTTTGTGAGTATTTTAGTACTTTGAGTATTGCTATATCACGGTCTGAGTTCTTTCGGCACTATATTGATATTCGATCAAAAATACTATTCTTTCTGAGGTAAGGGATTGTAAGGGAGATTATTTTCTTCATAAATGATATTATTTCTTTAATATTATTATGCTAAAATATTGGTTTGAACTTTTTATCAAATTTGGAACTTTTTTCATATGGGGGTTACTATTCACGATTCTTATTCATGAGTTCTTATTCATGAGTTACTATTCATAAGTTCTTATTCATGAGTTCTTATTCATGAGTTATTATTCACGAGTACTATTCACGAAGCGTAATGATTTTTTGTGAAATTTCTATCTTTTGGTGTCGAGATTACTATTCACGTATCGACCTTTATTCACGAATCTGACACTATTCATAGAAAAATGAAATTTCTTTTTTTGTCCAAAATATCTATGCGGATACTAGCTTTGATTGTATCCATGTTTTGATCATTCTTGAATTTTACCCCACTACGGTTATTTATGAAGTATTTTTGAATGAGAATTGTTTAAAATACGAATCCTTAATATTTATTCTTTTGCTTCCTTTGGATTCGTTTTCTTTAAAATATTTTCATCGATCTTAAATGATGATAAAGCGGAATATCTTTGGCTGTAGTGCAAAGATGAATGATTTTCGATGAATATCTTTGGCGTAGTGCAAAGATGAGCAGTGTTTAGATGAACATGACCAAGTGATGAATATCTTTAGTGCGTAGGTGCAAAGATGACTTGTTGATGAATATCTTTGGCTGTAGTGCAAAGATGACTTGTTGATGTATATCTTTGGCCCGTAGTGCAAAGATGAATTTATTAGTAGTATTATGAACATGAACTGTGATTTGGTATAACCATAATCTTTGATGTTTCAGGAGATGAAAATTATCTTTGTCCTGGATGAGGAAAGGAATTTAGAACAACAATTACGATTATGAGTTATACATGTGATTGTGGACAGGAATTTTTAATTAATGTTACAGGGATAAAACATTGTTGGTGGACTTTTAACATGGAGAAGATAATAGATTTTACGGTCTATTTGACTCTTCTAATGGATTGCTCGTTCCGCTGCAACTATGGTTGAAAAGTTTTATCATCTACCATATGTTCTAAATCTCTGATTTATTACTGTTGAAGGCTATTGATAATTTATTTATCTTTAGTCATGATATTCTTTACTGAGCTAGTTGTGCTCACCTTTTTGCTTCACAATTCCTTTCGAAGTAATAAAAGTGTAAATTTGGGTCGGCGGGGAATAACAAGGAATAGAGCGGTGGTACATAGATGTTGAGGGTGAGGTGAATTTAACTTGGAAGGGTGTTTTGCCACTATCATACAAGATGTCTAATGACATACTGACCTCGTGTCATCATAAAGGCGAGGTTGTGCTCATCCACTTCTTTGAGTATATCTACCGAGTACTATCTATATGATCTTGGAGTCTATTTGAAATATAACTCTCAATTAGAGACATTGGAGATAATGATATGTCGAGAGAAGACTCGCCATTGGGAAGAATATGATAGTAATCTTCTCGTTTTTCTTTGGGGTCTATTAGGTTGACGAGGATAATTACGTGGCCATATGATATCTATAATAACCTAGGCAGCATGGCCTCCCATATACGAAGGTTTCCTTGCCAAAGATTCTAATTTCTAAAAGCAGGTTTTTATTATACCTTTATGTAAGGTGTCATTATGAGGTGTTGTCCACGGTTGGGACATGAGTCGCATGGATTGATATATATTTGTATCAAACTCACAACATATGTGTTGTTGTATTTTACACTACAATTGTTGTAATAAAGTTGTAGTTATTTTACATACCATGTATTTGGCGACTCGAGAATGGGTTAGATGAAATGGACCTATTTTGGGGTTGTTACATTTAGTATCGAGCTTAGGGATATGATCTCTGGCGGAGATCGGGATTAGAACTAGGAGGAGAGATGAGTAAATCCTTCGCTAGTGTGTCTACCTAAAGCAATTGTTGGTCGGTCGTAATATCGGATATTATGTGATATGTTAATTTGCTTAATTAACCCTTGTTTTATGGCGATGTTGAGAATGGCGGTGAGAATGCTAACAATGGAGTAAATGAGGCTGTGGGGATACCTCTAATCACTAACCATGATAATGTGATGTCAGACGAAGAAGAATTAGAGATATCCATGTGGTGAGTGAAGAATTGATAGTTGCACCGAGATAGTCACGGAGTAACGGTGAGAGTGAGGAAGAAGAATTACTGAGGAGAGTTTATTAGAGGTATTATATGATCAAAATGTAGAATTTCAAAATCGTATTCATGAGTTAGAAGAAGCGAAATTTGAAGAGCGACGGTGATTCGTGGAGCAAAATGATCTGATGATTCAAGCTTGTGTTTACCGATATGTGATGCTTGAGCGAAGCATTCTTTAGCGAGTATAAGATGATAAAGATGGAATCGAAAGTGAAGAAAAAAAAGCTGAGCGGGTGAGAATAAGTGATGCATGGGCAAAAGCCTTACGACACGTGGATATTGTGGAAAGAGATGTCCGATCTAAGAAGGCTAAAATAGATGATATGAATTTCTCTTTTTGGAAAGCAATTGGGAGAACCTGACATCGAGTTTTGAATTACCTGTATAAAAGCGGTCGACTGAATTCGATATGGATCTAAGATTGATGATTGAGGATCTTGAATCGAGAATGCAATGAGGCGATTGAGGGAGGAATATGCCCTATAGAAAAGTATATTTCAGCGGTAGTGATGGCTTGAAATCTTGCCGGATAAGTCAAAGCCAAAGTAGTTAGAGGATATATTGCTTATTGATTATGATGTGGGAGTATTATCCAGCGTTAAAATTTGGTGATCCTTTTACAAAGACCTTGTGATCTTCTAAAGTTTTGATTTTCATCTTGAGGAATGGGTATTAGACTTATGGTAAATTGGGTTTAGCGATAGTGGGAGATTTAAGGTTTAAGCCCGGAAAAAATCGATGTTGATATTTATTTTATTATTTTAATAATAAAATTTAATTTAATTTTGCATAATTAAATGTGTCATAAATTTTGTCCATAATTATACATTTTATAATTTATGTATATGAAGGAGTGTCATATCTGAAGACATACATTATATATTATGTATAATTAAAAAATATATTATTCTCAATCTTAGATGAAAATGGATAAACCATTACTAGTAGATTATGTCTGATTGATTGGATGATTTGTCTTAGTCATGTAAAGTGAAGACTTTAATCTAGTGTATTGGTGTATTTTTGAAATACATAGAAGCTGGATCGTTCACGAAAAATTATTTGTTAAATCTTGTTATTATAAATAATTTTTCAATTACTATTAATGTCAATTACTCTTAATCGAGAGAATAATGAACTTAATTTTATAATGTATGTCACTTTAATATATTAAAGAGTGAGATTTTAAATACTATCAATACCTCAATATGTTGGGTGATATATGTTATGAAATTAGGAACATGTATTTTTCAAGATGAAATTCTACAATTAAATTATAATATCCCCTTGGTATAATTTATTGGTTGATCACCAGAATCTTGGCCAAGTATTTTAGTAATTCAAATTATTAAAGTATTAATTTAATTTATTAAATTAATGTGTGATCAAAAGTGTATAAATTATGTAGTCAAGCATATAAGCGATAAGCGTGGTGTGTTAGCGACTTTATTCTACACTGCGTTTATGGATATTATTGTAGAGGGTATATTTTTGCAAGATACTAATAGTGGAAGGATTTAATTAATTAATTTTAATTCTATTAATTCTAGAGTGCAATTATAACTATTTAGTGGAATTAGTTATAATTAATATAATTCTAATTGATTAAAGAGTTAATCAGAAATTAGTATTATATTGGAGCTAGAGTTGTAGAAATCTACTTGATCCCCACTTTAGCCCTTATTAAGATGTAACAAAATAGCGAGGATAAAATATATCAGATAAGTTTTCAAATTATCCTGATAAATTTCAGGGAATTGAGGACTCTATATATTATATCACTTTGCAGTATTTTGAGCCCACACTCAAAAAAGTACGTAATATCAAAATAAGGGTATAAGACCCCAACTTTTATAAATAAATATGAATTTTCTATAAATATTATTTTGAATATTATGGAGTAAATTTGATATAATGTTATAGTTGTGGGTAATATTTATAAATTTTGCAAAGTAAGCAAGTTGTTATAAATTATTACGTTTGGTGGGAAATATTCTTTTTTGTAGGGAATATTAAATGCAACGACACAATCATTAGTGGACCCCTAGCGAAATTATTGTCGGATTGAAAGCGACAAAATACTTTATGAAAATAACGGCGGAGGTGTTCTGAATTAAAGCTGTTGAACTACGGTAGTAAAAGTCTGATGTCTGGCGTGATTACACGTAGTAGCGCTGCGGTATTGATTATTGATGCTTTACGTGAGAAGTCACTAAGCTATACTCAATTATTACTCACGATAATTCTTTGCATCATATCTCTTATATTATTGATTCAATTATTGTCGCGATTATCATACATATAATATGTTATATTATTAAATCAATAATTGAGGCGACAAGTTATAAATGATTACTAATTGTTGAAAGATTAAATATGTGTTGATTAAAAATAAAATGATTTGTGGTAATATTTATTAAATCCTTGATGTATATAAAAATTCTATTATGAGGCGTTTGTGGTAAGTTTGGTTATTTTATGGGGGCCCATATATGTCATCATCTAAGAGTCTCTTCGTTAATAGTAATTACCTTCGTCGATAGTAATTACCTTCGTCGATAGTAATTACCTTCATCGATAGTAATTACCTTCGTCGATAGTAACTACCTTTACCAGACATCAAACCACTTTCCGTTTCATATTACAAGCGTCGAACCAATTGTCATTTCACATTACAAGCGTCAAACCACTTTTCTTTTCACATCACCAGTCGTCAAGCCACTTGCCTTTTCACATTTCAAGTGCTAAGCTAGAAATCTTCTATAAATAGAGGCCTAGTGCTTCATTATTTTTCACGAATTCATTCAAGCTATAGAGAGAAAGTATAGAGAGAATAAGAGAGAAGAAGAAGAGTGATACATTACTTACTCTGCGGTATTCAATCTACCACTAATGTAAAGGGTGTTATTCTTTCTTATTCATGAAGAAAGCTGTTGTTATTCCATTGCTTATTATTACATTGGAATAACTTTGTATCTGTGGTTTACCCTATACTTGGTGACATTCTTCTATTATTACATTTGGAACATCACATGCGTGTGTTTTACAGGACTGGTTAAAATCTTTATTATTATACATTGGAACATCACATGCGTGTGTTTTGCAGATCCTGGTTCCGTCTTAATTATTATTACATTGGAACATCTTATGCGTGTGTGTTTTACGGACTGGTTAAAATCTTTATTATACTGTTGGAACATCACTGTCGATTGCAAATTTTGCCTAACTTTGGTTCCGATTATTATTATTACATTGGAATAACTTTTGTCATCACAAGTACCACATGCATGGTGATTTCTTTTGTTATTCCATTCTTTATTATTCTCGGTTGGTTAAAGTTTTGACTTCTATACTCCATGAAATTAGTAGAATATCCTTGATATTTGCGTTTCATCGATATCTTTTCATGGAAATATTCTTACGATCATTCTTTGAATTTTACTCTACAAAGCGATGTATCATGTTGACAATTTGGACATTATTAGTTCTGGATAAATTAATTCTTGAACTTGTTTTATTGAATTCTTATATCATTGTCATCATCCTCATATTTTATATTATGTTGAAAGTCATTTGTGGCTTTGTAGTGCATAGATGGACTTGGTATGATTATGACCTAGGGATTATTCGTTGTAATCATATTAGTAATGTTACAAATGATGTGGTAAAAGTTATCATTGGCACTGTGGTGCATTGATGGGCCAGGTTGTTGGCATGATCATGACCATTAATAAATACCACGAATGTCCTTGGTACGTAGTGCATGGATAATTTGTGGTCGTGATACTAAAGAATATCCTTGGTAGTAGTAGTGCGAGGGTAATTCGATGATGTGGATTATTTATTAAATTTGAGTCCGGTGATAAAAGTCATGAAAAACCTTTTAAATCATAAAAGATAGTAGATTTTATTCTCTACTTGACTCTTTTAATGGATTGCTTGTTCAGCTATGATTAAACTTGATGTTGTTATATTTTATCGGTTTAACCTTTGTTGAAGGCTAACGATAATTTATTACGCATTATCTTAGTCATAATATTTCTTCTTGGGCTAGTTGAGCTCACCCTTTCTTTCCGCATTCTCTTGAAATGAGAACATAGTAGGGACTAGTCGGAGAATGGAGTAGCGGTCGAGAGGATAGCATTAGTAGTCCTCACTATTACGTGAAATAGTGTGTTAATAATTATAATGAGGACTCCTTTTGAGTTTGTATAATCTCTAGTAGACAATAATTGTATTCAAACTCACGGTTATGTTTTATCGTATTGTACCACGTGCAGTTGTATTAGTAAGTTGTATTTGAATTTTTGTACCATGTGTCGCGACCCAAGATGGGTGATGTATACCTAATTTTGGGGGCGTCACGATTTAATATCAAAGCTTAGGGATATGATCCTGGCTAAGATGTGAGAATAGTACTAGGAGGGAGAGCAGGGGAATTCCTTCGCTAGTATGACCTACCTAAGTTTATGTGGTATTTAATTGGTGGTCGAGAATTTAGGGATAATATGTTATATGTCAATTAACCTTTGTTTTGTGGCGATGTCGAAAATGACATCGAGAATGTTGATATATAGCAATGGAGCCGCAGGCGACCAGTTGATTCACTACATATCAATAATCGAGGATAATGTGCATCGGGAAGGCGACAATCCTCATGCAAACAACAACTTGACCAAATGATGAATGATCAAATGTTGAGGGCTTTATGCGATTCATGCAGCAATGAGCGAGAGCGGCTCTCGTCCAAAATGCGAGTGGAAACTCTTGAAAACTCTCGGTGAGTCACGCTAAGCAGATTCAAGGCTGGGACCACCGGAGTTTAAGGAAGCCAAAACCACTTATAGGCGGAAGCATGGATAAAGCAGATCACCAAGATATTTGATGTCTTGGGATGCTCGAGGAGCAAAAGGTTCCATTGCCGCCTTTATGTTGCGGCGGAGAAGGCGATTCTTGGTGGGAATCGGTAAAAGCGTACTCGACTGCCGTCTTGAAGATGTCTTGGGAGAAGTTCAAGCATTCAATGATAAATACTTTCCGAAAGTATTACGTCACATGAAGGAGGTGGAGTTTATCAAGTTGGAACAAAACAATATGGCCAGTGTATGCATGATCTGAGGCTAAATTTACGGAGTTATCGGTTTGTGTCCCACTTGGTGGATAATGTAGAGAGAATGACACGGATGTTTTAAGAGGTTTGAAAGCGGGAATCGTCAACATCTTATTTCTCATAAAGCTGTGTTTATATTAGGATGTTGTAAATAGGGGCTCGATTAGTGGGTAGCGATAACGAGTCAGCCTTGACTAAAAAGAAGCGTACGGCAAAATGATAATACCGGTGAAGCGATCATTGAAGTGGTGACAACAAGCGTGGAGGAATCAACGGGGCGAAATGGTAACCACCCGGTGGTAATCGAGAGGCCAAAACAATAAGAATGGACATTTCAAGAGGAGGAGATTCAACAATGATGGAAAGGCGTCGATTACCGGCACATTTTGTCATTAAGGAAGGAGAGCGACCACCTATCATATGTTTCAAATCACGGAGGAGGGCACATTAGTCCAAAGCTGCAGCGATCTTAGTCAAAGCATGTTATAATTGTGGAAGAGAAGGTCACTTAGCGATTTTTTGTCGTTCACCAGAAGGCAAATTGACTAGGATGGAGGCACCAAAGTAGTCCCGGAAAAGTCAAAAGCCGGTAGTCTGAGGGAGGCGTTTGTTGTGACCTCCCGAAAGCAAGGAACCGAATGAGGTCATCACGGGTAAGCTTATCATAAACGCTAGCGAAATCTATACTTTATTTGATCTAGAATCTACCCATTCTTTTATTTCTCATACTTGCGCTCATCGATTAAATTTGACTCAGGAGAAATTAGACTTTAACTTATCATGGAAAGTCCGTTGGGAGAAACCTTCATTACATCCATTGTTTATAAGTCTTGTTTGGTTCAAATCGGTACCCTCACATTACTGTAGATCTTATTTCATTGAAAATACTTTCATTTAGCGTGATTCTAGGGATTGATTGGTTAACTACTCATCATGCAAAAATTGATTGTTAAAGTAAGGTTGTTAGCTTTCATATTCCTAATCAACCTATTATGCGAATTCAAGCGACCAAACCATTAAAATCAATCATGGTCATCTCAAGCCATAAAGCTATTCGTTTATTAAAAGCGGATGTCAAGCTTTCTTAGCTCATATCCTGATTTAAACAAAAATCGCCGATTTTGAGCGATATTTCTATTGTTAATAAATTTCTGACGTATTAGTAGAAGAACTTCACTGGTTTACCTACATGCGCCCCCAAAATAGGTATACATCACCCATTACGAAGTCGCCAAATACATGATACGAAATAACTACAACTTCATTAATACAATTGTCGTGCAAAATACGACAACACATAAGCTAATGAGTTTAAATACAAATATTGTCTTCTAGACAATATCCACACTCAAATAAGTCCTCATTACAATTATTGATACACTATTTTTACAAAATAGTGAGGACTACTAAAACAAATTATCTTGAACCATTACTCCACACCCAGACTAGTTCGTTTATATTCTCGTCTCACGAGAAGAAAATGGAACAAAAAGGAAAGGGTGAGCTCAACTAGCCCGATAAAAGAATATTATGACTAAGATAATGTACAACAAATTATCCTTAGTCTTCAGCGAGGAAAAATCGATAAAATACAATAGACAACAAGTTTTAGATAAACAAGCTGCGGTGAAACAATAATTCATTAGCGAGTTAAGTAGAGAATGAAATCTACTATCATCATGAATTTAAAGTCCATCATCGATATTTTATCCTGTAACATCAATCAATATACATCATAAATCAAATATTCATCTTTTTACTCTGAGGCCAAAGATATTCACCAGTTGGTCATGTTCATCTAAACACCTGTTCATCTTTTCACTATGGGCCAAAGATATTCATCAAAAATCATTCATCTAAACACATGTTCATCTTTGCACTACGGGCCAAAGATATTCATTAGAAATCATTCATCTTTGCACTACAGGCCAAAGATATTCAGTTATATCATCATTTAGGACTGAGGATGATGAAAAATATTTTAAAGAAAAAGAATCCAGTGAAACAAAAGAACAAATATTAAGGATTCGTACTTTACACAATCCAAGTTCAAAAATACTTCATAAATAATCAGAGTGGAGTAAAATTCAAGAATGAAGACCAAAATATAGATCCAATCAAAGATAGGAATCATAACGAGACAATCTTGGACATAGAAAAGAAAATTTAATTTTTACGTGAATAGTGTAAATGATTCGTGAATAGTCTTGAGTATCTGTGAATAGTCTTAGAATCGTGAATTGTAACTCAGACACCAAAAGATAGAAATTCCACAAGAAAATCATCATGCCGTGAATAGTACTCGTGAATAGTAACTCATGAATAGTAACTCATGAATAATAACTCAGAGCATGAAAAGTTTCAAATTTGATAAAAATTAGGACCAATATTTTGGCATAATGATATTGAAGAAATAATATCATTTCTGAAGAAAATAACATCCCTTACCTCGGAAAGAATAGTACTTGGTGAAATATTGGATATAGTGCTAAAAGAACTTGCATAGTATAGCAATACTAGAAGTACTAAAATACTCACAAAAATCGCTCGATATATAGAGAGAAAGAGAGAAATCTGTAGTTTCGGTGTGATTTTCAATTCTAACCTAAGCACCTATTTATAGGAAATTGCTTAGAAACAAGCGAAATTTAATATAATAATAATATATATATTATAAATTCTTCACACCCTCATTGATCAAACATATCACCACACATGTACCAAATTTGCCAAAAATGTTTTTGTGATTTAAAATATTTTAAACTTACAAAAATTAATTATTTCGGAACTTTAGAACTTCAATAATTCATTATAAATAGCCCTTTTATCGGAAAATTGAATCTCTAGCAATTTTTATAGGAAATTCAATTCTCTACAACTTTGCGGAAGAAAGTTTTCCAAATAGAAATTGGTTGAAATCCACATCACAGACGATTTTCAAAGCTATAATCAAATTCGGTCAAGAAATGAGGTCTCTGAACACACAAAACATGTGTTAATCATTTAATGCAACAAAAATACTCTTTCTCCTCATATACTCATATATCCCACATTCATTGTAAAAATATCATCACTATTCTATTATAATAATATAATAAAATATTATTTTATCAGAAAAGATAAAATATCAATTTTTAACAATTGTCACTTTAAAAATTTTCTCCATCTATATCTATATAAAATTAATATTTTACTCATCATATAAATCAATAATTAATTATTCACAAATAATATTACGAGAATCACAATATTGATGACCGTGCGGTTCAGGAAAGATGGGCTTTCGATAAGAATTTCTCCTTATTGGTAGCGCAATTAGGTGACCAAACCTCTCCTTAGACAAAACTTTCTAGACATTGCCAATAATGTTTTCTAATAATATTATTAGGATAATATGAATTATTGCTTCGATAATGGAAAATACTATGTAGTGACAATTATTGAAACAACGGTAATATAAAATATCAACGCGACAATTATTGAATCAATAAAATAAAATCTTTTGAGCAGTAACTCTTGTAAAAGTTATTGAGTAAGTGCCTTCTTACGTAAGAATCAATAATTGGTGCAATCTGGTGTATCTTCTTTGTGCAACAACGCGTATTCTTGTGTTTTAACAATAGGATATTCCAACGGTATTAGCGGTAACAACTACGGCAATTATTTATAAACAACTTATACTTGTCGTTTTCTTCATCCAATCACTTTCCGTTATGGGGCCCCAAAAGGCTGGCGTGGTAAATACGAATATTCCCAAGCAATGAGAATATTCCACGACCAAACTAATATTCACAAGACAACAATGAATATTTTATAACCACTTGCTTATTTGAAATATTTGCGCATTTTACCCATAACTAACCACATTAATCAAATCAACCCTTACTATTTCAAAATAATAAATAGAAAATTAAATCTTCATTTATAAAAAGTTGGGGCCTTCTGACCTCCCTCCTTATGAAATTTCGTCCTCGAAATTGACATACGTATGACATGATCCTTCCCATCCAAGATCTTGTTGGTATCTCCTCGTCGTTAAGTTTCGGCTATCTCTCGTGGGATTCTAACTCAATAATGTGGTTGGTCATCCACATATATCACGTAACATCGATCTGCGAAAAAGCGTTATAAACGCGTGTCATACTTGGCGGTAAAAGCGAGTCTATAAGCCCACGAGTTCCTATTCGATCGAGGATTTCAAATGGACTAATAAATCGAAGGATTGAGATTTCCTCACATCATGGATTCTCGCTTTTGGAATAACGACTTTTTGCATCTTCTTCTTCATATTCATCGACTCAGTGCGTATGTAGCTTGAGCATCTTTAAATTTATCGATTAAAGTCGATTTTACTCAGTATATCATCACGTGATCCATAGAGTCTTTAACTCTATCTCTATCATTTTGTAAGTCATACGAAATGGGTCTTTTTGTTAAAAACATCGCTTTTCGTAACCACATACGATTTTCTACTCAACAAGTCGGCTACCACGTTCGTTTTTTTTTCCAGGATGGTATGGTCAGAACAGGTGCCAAAATGAGTCTCCTCTTGAGTTCTTGAAGCTCTTCCCATATTCCTTGCTTCATTCGAATTTTGTATCTCTGAGTCGAATTGCGATAATGGAATAGCGATTCGAGAAAATCTTTCCACGAATCTCAGATAATAACCAACTAAGCTGAGAAAGCTATGTATTTTGATTCTTGACTTAGGTTGCTCTCAACTATGACTCATATCCCAATCTTGGATATACGTCACCATGGTACCTATCGGTTTACTATCGCACAAATATGGCGTCCCCTACGGAGAATGCGGCGGTGCATTCCACAAAAGAAGTCACCAGATAGAGGCTAAGGTACAAAATTCTATAGTTGAATTTTTAACTCCTGAAGTTCAATAAGAGCCATTCGATATGAGATTTTAGAAATGGGTTTTGTACTGGGTTCAAAGTCAATACAAAATTCAATATCAAACTTTGGGAGTAAGCTAAGAAATTCTTGAAATACATCAGGAAGTTTACTAACAATAGAAATATCATTCAAATCTGACGTATTTTTGTTCAAGTCCATAACATGGGCTAAGAAAACTTAACATCCGTTTTTTCAATAAACGAATGACTTTATGGCTTGATATGAAAGTGTTTGACTTCAATGGTTTGGTTGCTTGAATTTGAATAACAAGTTGCTTAGGAATATGAAAACTAACAACCTTACGAAGATAGCAATCAATTTTGGCATCTTTGAATAGTTAATCAATCAATCCCAAAATCACATCAAAAGTAAGTATCTTTAAAGAAATAAGGTCAACAGGTAATGTGATGGTGCCAACTTGGATCAAACAAGATTTATAAACAGTGGATGTAACGAAAGTTTCTCATAACGGAGTTTTAACGAGATAAGTCGAAGTCTATTTTTCTCGGGAGTCAAGTTTAAGCGTTGAGTATAGCGAGGAGAGATAAATGAATGGGTAGAACCGATTATCTAATAAGGTATAAACTTCGTAAAATTTATAATTAACTAACCCGTGCTAAATTCGTTCGGGTTCCTCGCATTCTGACCGATCCACGACAAACACTCTTCGAGGCAATTGACTTTGACTTGTTTGGGGATGACCTTTTGAGTCACCATCCCCATTGGTGGGTTTTCGCTACCGTACAATCTCGGCGATATGACCTTCTTTTCCACAATTATAACATACCTTGGAAGGTTTTGAGCAGTTTGGACTTATGTGTCCCTCTTCTCCCATCTGTAGCATCTAAGCTGGCGGTCTTTCTCCTCCTCTAAAATTCGTTCTTTGGTGTTGGTGTAAGCGTCTTCCGTCATTGTTAAATCTTCTCTTCTTAAAATTTCCACTTGAGTTATTTCTTCTATTATCTTGGCCATGGTTTACTACAGGAAGTGGTTACCATTTCTGGCATGATAATTTCCTCCACGATGGTTATCATTGTTCCGATGACCGTTACCACCGATATGATTATCATCGAGTTGTTGGTCATTATTCTTTAGTTGAGCCGACTCATTATCACGCTCCAATAACTGAGCCCTATTCACAACATCTGAATATAAATAAAGTTTGTGAGAAATGAGGTATTGACGTATTTTGGGTTTCAAACCTCGCAAAAATATTCGTGTCATTCTCTCCTCATTATCAACCAAATGGGATGAAAATCGAGACAACTCGGCAAACTTAGCTTCGTACTACGACACGTTCATATTATTTTGCTCCAGCTTGATGAACTCTACCTCCTTCATGTGACGAATACTTTCGGGAAAGTACTTGTCGTTGAACAATTCTTGGAACTTCTCCCAAAGAATCATCTTCGGTCACGGCGGTGAGTGAAGTCGCTTCTGATTCCCACCAATAATCCGCCTCTCCTCGCAACATGAAGGTGGCGAAATGAACCTTTTGCTCATCTGAGCATCCCAAGACATCAAATATTTTAGTGATCTGCTTTATCCACGTCTATGCCGTAAGTGGTTCTGGCTTTCCCAAAAACTCCGGCGGTCCTAAATCCTTGAACTACTTAGCGGTGACCATCCGTGAGTTGCCAGTGTTTCCACCTGCATTTTGAACAGTAGTCTCTCTCGTTTTGGTTTTGCATGAATTCTAGAAAGTTCCTAAACATACCATCGTTCATCATCTTTCGGTGGTGTTGTTCTGGGGAGGAACATTGCTAGCTTTGTTACGTTCTCCTCATTGGTGAGCAAAGGTGTCTCCACGGTCTCATTTACTCCACTGTTAACATTCTCAGTCGACATTCTTAAATACTGCCATAAAACAAGGGTTAATTAAACAAATTAACAAATCACATAATACCCTATATTATAATGACCAACAAATAAGCTTAGGTAGGACACACTAGCGAAGGATTACTCGTCTCTCCCCTCTGAGTTATATTCCACGATCTCTTGAGAGATCATATCCTAAGCTACGATACCAATTGTGGCGCCCCCAAAATAGGTATACATCACCCATTACGAAGTCGCCAAATACATGAGTGCAGAAATAACTACAACTTCATTAATACAATTGTCGTGCAAAATACGACAACACATAAACCGTGAGTTTAAATACAAATATTATCTTCTAGACAATATCCACACTCAAATAAGTCCTCATTACAATTATTGATACCTTTATTTTACAAAATAGTGAGGACTACTAAAACAAGCATCTTGAACCATTACTCCACACCCAGACTAGTTCATTATATTCTCGTCTCACGAGAAGAAAATGGAACAAAAGGAAAAGGTGAGCTCAACTAGCCCGATAAAGAATATTATGACTAAGATAATGTACAACAAATTATCCTTAGTCTTCAACGAGGAAAATCGATAGAATACAATAGACAACAAGTTTTAGATCAACAAGCTGCGGTGAAACAACAATTCATTAGAAGAGTTAAGTAGAGAATGAAATCTACTATCATCTATGAATTTAAAAGTCCATCATCGATATTTTATCCTGTAACATCAATCAATATACATCATAAATCAAATATTCATCTTTGCTCACATGGCCAAAGATATTCACCCGATTGGTCGTGTTCATCTAAACACATGTTCATCTTTGCACTATGGGCCAAAGATATTCATCGAAATCATTCATCTTTTTTCTGAGGCCAAAGATATTCGGTTATATCATCATTTAGGGTGAGGATGATGAAAATATTTTAAAAAAAGCGAATCCGGTGAAACAAAAGAACAAATATTAAGGATTTGTACTTTACACAATCCAGGTTCAAAAATACTTCATAAATAATCAGAGTGGAGTAAAATTAAAGAATGAAGACCAAAACATAGATCCAATCAAAGATAGGAATCATAACAGACAATCTTGGACATAGAAAAGAAAATTTAATTTTTACGTGAATAGTGTAAATGATACGTGAATAGTGTAGATGTATCGTGAATAAAGTCGTATCGTGAATAGTAACTCAGACACCAAAAGATAGAAATTCCACAAGAAAATCATCATAGCCGGGAATAGTACTCGTGAATAGTAACTCGTGAATAGTAACTCATGAATAGTAACTCATGAATAGTAACCCCAAGCATGAAAATTTCCAAATTTGATAAAAATTAGGACAATATTTGGCGATAATGATATTGAAGAAATAATATTATTTCTGAAGAAAATAACATCCTTACCTCGGAAAGAATAATACTTACATTGAAATCTTTGGATATAGTGCTAAAAGAACTTTGCAGTATAGCAATACTCGAAGTACTAAAATACTCACAAAAATACGCTCGATATATAGAGAGAGAAAGAGAGAGAAATCTGTAGTTTCTGGTGTGATTTTCAATTCTAACCTAAGCACCCTATTTATAGGAAATTGCTTAGATCACCGAAGCAGAAAATTTAATATAATAATAATATATATATTATAAATTCTTACGCACACCCTCATTGATCCAAACATATCATCCACACATGTGCCAAACTTGCCAAAAACGTTTTTGTGATTTAAAATATTTTAAACTTACAAAAATTAATTATTTCGGAACTTTAGAACTTAAATGATTCATAATAAATAGCTCTTTTATCAGAAAATTCGAATCTCGCGATGTTTTATAGGAATCAATAAAATAAAATACTGAACAGTAACTACTGTAACAGTTATTGAGTAGTGCCTTCTTACGTAAGAATCAATAATTGATGCAATACGGGTAATGCTCTTTGTGCAACAAGCGCATTATTCGTGTTTTAACCACGGATATTCCAACAATATTACTTGGTAACAACTACGCCGTTATTTATAAACAACTTATACTTGTCGTTTTCTTCATCCAATCGCTTTCCGTTATGGGGCCCCAAAAAAGGCTGCGCCGTCGCATACGAATATTCCGACAGCAAGAATATTCCACGACCAAACGAATATTCCCCGACAACAATGAATATTTTATAACCACTTGCTTATTTGAAATATTTGCGCATTTTACCCATAACTAACCACATTAATCAAATCAACCCCTTACTATTTCAAAATAATAAATAGGAAAAATTAAATCTTCATTTATAAAAAGTTAGGGCCTTACATACCCCCTGAGCGTGAAATTGAATTTTGTATCGACCTTGAACCCGGTACAAAACCCATTTCCAAAGCCACATATCGAATGGCTTCTATTGAACTTCAGGAGTTAAAGACCCAACTGCAGGAATTGTTAGACATTGGCTTTATTCGTCCTAGTACTTCTCCTTGGGGTGCTCCTATTCTATTCGTGAAGAAGAAAGATGGGAGTATGTGACTTTGTATTGATTATCGGGAGTTGAATCATGTCACCATCAAAATAGGTATCCATTACCGCGTATTGATGACTGTTTGACCCGATTGCAAGGAGCCAAATTCTTTTCAAAGGTTGATCTTAGATTCGGATATCACCAATTGAAGATTGAGCCGATGACATTCCAAAGCGGACTTTCGAGAACTCGAATGACGGACATTATGAATTTATAGTCATGTCCTTTGGATTGACTAATTCTCCTGCTTTGCCTTCATGGATATGATGAACCGAGTATTCAAGGAATATTTGGATCACTTTGTGGTCGTCTTTATTGATGACATCCTTATTTATTCCAAAAATTTGTGAAGATCATGAGCAACACTTGAAAGGTGACACTCCAAAAGCTTCGTGAATACAAGCTTTATGCCAAGTTGAAGAAATGCGAATTCTGTCTTGAGGAAGTAGCATTCCTTGGGCACGTAGTATCAAGTCATGGAATATCTGTTGACCCAGCAAAGGTTGAAGCAATTCAAAGCTGGGAGAAACCTAAATTAGTGACCGAAGTACGTAGCTTTCTCGGCTTAGCTGGTTATTATCGGAGATTCGTAAAAGAATTTTCTTGAATCGCTACTCCATTGACTCAGCTGACTCGAAAAGATACAAAGTTTGGTTGGAGCGAAGAATGTGAGAAGTGTTTTCAAGAACTCAAGAGGAGACTCATTTCGGCACCTATTCTGACAATACCATCTGGCTCGGAGGGATTTGTCATCTACAGTGATGCTTCGGGAAAAGGGTTGGAATGTGTTCTCATGCAACATGGAAAAGTCATAGCCTATGCCTCAAGATAACTCAAAGAATATGAGAGGAATTATCCTACTCATGATCTAGAGTTGGCAGCTGTTGTCTTCGCACTAAAGATTTGGAGGCATTACTTATATGGGGAGAAGGTGGAGATCTTTACGGATCATAAAAGCCTCAAATATTTCTTTAGTCAAAAGGAACTCAACATGCGACAACGACGTTGGCTTGAACTGTTGAAAGATTATGATCATACCATCAATACCATCACGAAAAGCGGCGTGGTAGGCGGCGCATTGAGTAAAAGATCATATGCAATCACGAAAGTGCGATATTGTCAACGTAAAGGCCCATTTTGTGTGACTTGCAAAGGATGGAGATAGAGTTAAAGACTCAGGACCCATGTGATGATGGCGAATATCTGAGTAGAACCAGACTTTAATCGATAAAGTTAAAAAGTTGCTCAAATTCTGAGACACGGAGGCTGATGCGTATGAGGAAGAAAGTGCAAGAAGGTGCTATCACAGGAAGCAAGAATCGATGAAGAAGGAATACTTGAGTCAACTCCGGACTTTGTGTTCCTAACGACCACGATTTAAAGTATAAAATCATGATGGAGGCCCACAACACACCGATTTACAATCCATCACAGGAGTACCAAAATGTATCATGATATTAAATCATACATTTTGGTGGAGCAATATGAAGAGAGAGATAACGTTGTTTATCTCAAGGTGTCTAACTTGTCAACGAGTTAAAGCGGAGCATCAAGTACCAAAAGGTCCATTGCAACCACTTGAAATTCTAGAATGGAAGTGGGAGCACATTACCTTGGATTTCAATTCTGGGTCTTCCTAAGGTTTCTCAAGGCATAGATACGATTTGGGTCATTGTTGATAGATTGACCAAGTGTCGCTCATTTCTTACCTATCTGAAAAACTTATACACTTGAACGTCTTGCTCGTATGTACATAAACGAGGTTGTAAGATCGCATGGTATCTGCCGATATCCATAGTTTTTGATCGAGACCCAAGATTCACTTCACGATTTTGGGTTAGTTTGCAAAAAGCTATGGGCACACTTCTGATTTAGCTTTCAGATATCATCCTCGGACCGGACGGACGGTCGGACTATTCAAACTCTTGAAGATCTATTAAGACTATGTGTCCTTGATTTCAAGGAAGTTGGGACAAGTTCTTACCATTGGTGGAGTTTTCCTACAACAACGATTATCAATCAAGTATTGGCATGGCTCCATTCAAGCGTTGTATGGAAGAAAGTGTCGCGTTCTCGGTATCTTTGGGATGAGGTGGGTGAAGCAACGTTGTTGGGACTGGAGTTGGTACGTTTGACTACGGAAAAGATTCAAACGATCCGACAACGTATAAAAACCTCACAAGATCGACAAAAGAGTTATGCTGATCTTCATCGAAAGGACGTGAAATTCGATATAGGAGATCATGTGTTGTTGCGTGTTGCTCCATGAAAAGGAGTTACGAGATTTGGAAAGAGAGAAAAACTCAATCCTCGATTCATCGGCCCCATTTTTAATCCTCGATCGAGTAGAGCGTGGCCTATAGACTTCGCTTTTACCGCTAAGTATGTCTTGTGTTCATAACGTTTTTCACATATCCATGTTACGTAAATATGTGAAAGACCCGAACCACATTATTGAGTTAGAACCAGGACAAAATAGCGGAAGATTTGACGTATGAAGAGGTTCTGTTCAAATCTTGGATAAGAAGGAACATATTCTACGCTCCAAGGTTATACCTCAAGTCAAAGTTTTGTGGAGAAACCACGATGTTGAGGAAATGACTTGGGAGTTAGAATCAAATAAAATCAAGGCATCCTTACCTCTTCGACATACCGTGCACGTACCCTAAGTTCGAGGGCTTAAATTTCATAAGAAGGGAGGTTGTAAGACCCCAACTTTTATAAATAAAGATGAATTTTCTATAAATATTATTTTGAATATTATGGAGTAAATTTGATATAATGTTATAGTTGTGGGTAATATTTATAAATTTTTGCAAAAGTAAGCAAGTTGTTATAAAATATTCGTTTGGTAGGAGAATATTCTTTTTATCTGGGAATATTAAATGCACGACGGCATAATCATTGGTGAACCCCACAACGGAATTATTGTCGGATTGAGACAACGACAAAAATACTTTATGAAAATAACGGCGGAGGTGTTACCGTTAAAACTGTTGAACTACCCAGTAGTAAAAGTACAGTAATATGCGTGGTTGCATATTAGCACACAGTATTGATTAATGATGCTTACGTGAGAAGTCACTCAACTATACTCAATTATTGCTACAGTAATTGCTGCATCATATCTCTTATATTATTGATTCAATTATTGTCACAGTATCATCTGTATAATATGTTATATTATTAAATCAATAATTGAGATGACAAGTTATAAATGATTAATAATTGTTGAAAGATTAAACATTTGTTGATTAAAAATAAAATGATTTGTGGTAATATTTATTCAATCCTTGATGAATATAAAGAGTCTATTATTAGACGTTTGTGGTAAGTTTGGTTATTTTATGGGGGGGCCCATATGTCATCATCTAAGAGTCTCTTCGTCAATAGTAATTACCTTCGTCAATAGTAATTACCTTCATCAATAGTAATTACCTTCGTCAATAGTAACTACCTTTACCAGACGTCAAACCACTTGCCATTTCATATTACAGGCGTCGAACCAATTGTCGTTTCACATTACAGGCATCAAACCACTTTTCTTTTCACATCACCAGTCGTCAAGCCACTTTCCTTTTCACATTTCAAGTGCTAAGCTAGAATTCTTCTATAAATAGAGGCCTAGTGCTTCATTATTTTTCACGAATTCATTCAAGCTATAGAGAGAGAAAGTATAAAGAGAATAAGAGAGAAAGAAGAAGAGTGATACTCGTTACTACACTTTGCGTTATTCAATCTACTACTAATGTAAAGGGTGTTATTCTTTCTTATTCATGAAGAGAATTGTTGTTATTCCATTGCTTATTATACATTGGAATAACTCAGATATGCGGTTTACCCTATACTTGGTGACATTCTTCTATTATTACATTGGAACATCCTATTTGTGTGTTTTACAACGGACTGGTTAAAATCTTAATTATTATTACATTGGAACATCTTGTGCGTGTGTTTTACATGGGACTGGTTAAAATCTTTATTATTCTGTTGGAACATCCTGTCGGTGCAAATTTTGCCTAACCTGGTTCCGTTATTATTATTCTTGTGGAGTAACCTATCTATGCGAAGTACCGCATGCATGGTGATTTCTTTTGTTATTCCATTCTTTATTATACTCAGTTGGTTAAAGTTTGACTTCTATACTCCATGAAATTAGTAGAATATCCTTGATATTTGCGTTTCATCCAGTATCTTTTCATGGAAATATTCTTCTGATCATTCTTGAATTTTACTCTACAAAGCAGTATCATGTTGACAATTTGGACATTATTAGTTCTGGATAAATTAATTCTTGAACTTGTTTTTTATTGAATTCTTATATCATTGTCATCATCCTCATGTTTATATTATGTTGAAAGTCATCGTGTATTGTGAAGTGCATAGATGGACTTGGTATGATTATGACCGAGGATTATTCGATTGTAATCATGACCGTAATGTTACAAATGATGTGGTAAAAGTTATCATTGGCCTGTAGTGCATTGATGGACAGTTGTTGGCATGATCATGACCATTAATGAATACACGAATGTCCTTGGCTGTAGTGCATGGATAATTTGTGGTCGTGATACTAAAGGATATCCTTGGCCGTAGTGCAGGGGTGATTTGATGATGTGGATTATTTATTAAGCTGAGTCCAAGCGATAAAAGTCATGAAAAACCTTTTAAATCATAAAAGATAGTAGATTTTATTCTCTACTTGACTCTTTTAATGGATTGTTTGTTCCGCTGTAGTTAAACTTGATGTTGTTATATTTTATCAGTTTAACACTGTTGAAGGCTAACGATAATTTATTCTGCATTATCTTAGTCATAATATTTCTTACTGGGTTAGTTGAGCTCACCCTTTCTTTCCTTTATTCTCTCAGAAATGAGAACATAGCGAGGGACTAGTCGAGAAGCTGAGAGTGGTCGAGAGGATAGCATTAGTAGTCCTCACTATTCTGTGAAATAGTGTGTTAATAATTGTAATGAGGACTCCTTTTGAGTTTGTATAATCTCTGGTAGACAATAATTGTATTCAAACTCACAGTTATGTTTTGTCGTATTGTACACGACAGTTGTATTAGTAAATTATATTTGAATTTTGTACCATGTATCTGACGACCCAAGATGGGTGATGTATACCTAATTTTGGGGGTGTCACAAAGGGTCATAAGGAGGAAGATCAGGAGGAAAGAAAAGCCTTCATCAGAATAAAAAAAAAAATTCTCCATTGTGCTACAACCGAGCACAAGGTATGTAATATAATTTATTTAATTTTTGATTATGCTAAATTATGAGAAAGATCTTGGGATAATAATTTTTAAAAGTAAAATTTAAAAATTTATTTGGAAATTGTTTCTACATATTCAAATTTATGAGCTTAGAGACATACATGCGTATAAATTTTAGAGAGTAAATATTCTGATTTTTTAGAGAAGAAGTTTAAATGTACATAAATTTTTTAGAGAGAAAATGTATAAAAAACATTATCGAAAGAAGGAGAATGAATATAGAAATTAAATATCATAAATAATGTATTTAATTAGATCATAATAATGCTAAACTTGAAATTTGAAACCATAACCAAACCATAACCAAATTTGAAATTTGAAATTTGAAATTTTAGGTAATGTGGGTTTAATTTTTTAAATAGAACCATAACCAAATTTTGTAAACTAAA
Organism: Panax ginseng; assembly: GCA_020205605.1. Taxonomy (NCBI): domain Eukaryota; kingdom Viridiplantae; phylum Streptophyta; class Magnoliopsida; order Apiales; family Araliaceae; genus Panax; species Panax ginseng. Next base: position 84,315,314 of record CM035147.1, read on the forward strand.
AGCAACTCGAGTAGGAATAAATATAAGGGTCAAATCAAATCCATCCAAATAAGATCTTAAACCTCGACCCAATAGTATATTCTTGGACCATCTTAGTCTACCACATACTTATCCAAAAGGTCGTAATTTGAATGTACTCCTCCATCCCATAATATATGACGTTTTAATTAGGTGATTTTATTTGTCCCAAATTATTTGACGTTTTAGAAAATTTAGGAGAATTAATTACAATCTTTCTAAAATTATCCCTCATGAAAAAATGTTATAGATGAGAGAGAGTATGAGATAAGTATGGTAATAAATGAGATTTTAATGGTATTATAGACAATTGATACTATATTTAATGCTTTCTAATCATATTTTTAATTCTTGTGCACAACTCTAAAACGTCATATATTACGGGACTGAGGGAGCACTATTGTTAGTAACTTAATTCTTTATACATAGACAAATTTTTCAGATATCTTTTGATGTGGGATTGATGTGTTACAAACTCCCCACTTAAATTTCTGTTCACCAAAAAAATCATGACTTGAATGTACTATTGTTAGTAACTTAATTTTTTATATACAGACAAAATTTTATCATATTTTTCGATGTAAAATTAAGGTGTTATATACAAATCTTCTCATTTTGCACCATATATCAACTATAGTCGGGGTAGTGTTTTTCCTCTTCTTTGGGTTGGACATGAATTTTGATGTAGGGAGATTTCGACGTTATGTAATTTTTTTGTTTTCAGCAAGTCTTTTGTATTAATAGTTTTTTCAGTCAATAACATTTTTGCCTTGCTAAAAAAAAGAAAAAAAAATTCCAAATACATTCAGAATTAGGTGTAATTTGCATTGAAATATTGTACAAAGTAAAAAAATATTAAAAGTTCATGTTAAAAAAGTATTAATCCATATTTAGGCCTATAATTTATTATGAATAAGTTAGTTATGATTTGTTTCTCACTCTTGCATTCTAATAAAATTTTCAGATAAAACAGTATGATCAAAAGTATCCGGAAAGTAAAGATAAAGGAAGGGAGATTGTGGTTAGGTAGTAGATTAGGATACTATAATTCTTGTAATTTTGTAAGATTCATTATAACGTAATCAGTTATTAAAATGTGCAAGAAGTAGAAATAAAAAAATAGGGTTAATTGTATAATAACCTGGAAGTATACACCTTTTACCATTATTCGTGCCCTTATATTTAACGCGCTCTTATCCATACCCCAAATACTCACAGTTAAGTAAGCATAACTAACCCTTTTGTAATTTTGACCATTTAAATTGTGACACGGGACCATTTTTCGACGAACAAATTGATTCAAAGGGTCGTTATGCTTACTTAACGGTACTTGGAGTAGCAGGATGTGAGCGTTTAAACATCGGGGTACACGAATGGTAAAAGGGTGTATATTTCGGGGTTTAATATGTAATTAACCCTAAAAATATATATGTAATTTTAGTTAAGTGAAATTTATTGTAAGTGAGCCTAGTACATAGTTCAGACAAGTTTTGTACGTGTGAGGTTGAAGTCCTGGGAAGAATGAATGGATGTTTCCATTATTTTGATGCGGTAGATATAAAATAAATGAAGAATTTATGCTTGAAAGTTAAGCAGGTGAAGGACATTATTAAATGGTACGTGGATTGTGTTGCACCAAATCCGCTGTAGCTAGACTTGGCAATATAGTTGGTTAATTATCGGGTTAACCCATATTAACTGAAACCAAATGGGTTGGTTAACTGTTTTTATTTATTTGGGTTGGTTAAAGTTTGAAATCATATTTTTAAAAAGAAATATAGTTTCAACCCTGTTAACCATTTTTTGACACATATTTTATTCCAAATACAAATCAAAAGTTATTTTCATCCATATTTACATATTCAAGAAGCTCAACCACCCACCCCCACCCCCACCCCCACCCCCACCTCACCTCACCCCACCCCACGCCACGCCACGCACCCACCCCACCAAAAAAAATATTATGTGATTGTGTATACACCCCTTACTCACCCACCCACCCACCCCCCCCACCCCCACCCCCACCCCCACGCTCACCCTCACCTCACCCAAAAAAAATAATATTATGTGATTATGTATACACCCCTTTCCCCCACCCCACCCCAAAAAAAAAATAATATTATGTGATTATGTATACACCCTTTATCCCACCCCCACCCACCCCGCTCACCCCACCCCCTTCACCCCACCCCACGCACCCCCTTCACCCCACCCCACCCACCCCACCCCCACCCCACCCACCCCATCTCATCCAAAAAAAAATAATATTATGTGATTATGTATACACCCCTTACCCCCCACTCTCACCCCCCAAAAAATAATATTATGTGATTATGTTACAGATTTTAGAGAGAGGAAGTTTAAATGTGCATAAAATTTTTTAGAGAGAAAAATGTATAAAACATTATGGAAAGAAGGTGAATGAATATATAAATTAAATATCATAAATAATGTATTTAATTGGACCATAATAATGTTAAACTTGAAATTTGAAACCATAACCAAATTTGAAACTTGAAATTTGAAATTTTACGCTCTGTTTCTGAGTTTTAAAATGGACAAAAAAGAAAAGAAATGGACGGAAAATTTAAATTTTCTTTCTAATTCTTATATTTCTGAGTTTTTTAACAAAAGGAAAAGAAAAGAAATGAATAGAAAACTTTGCCACTTTTCCTGCCAAAGTTTTCCGTCAAAAATTGGCCTGATTTGGACGGAAAAGAAATTTGAATAAGTAATATTTTTATAATTCCCATATTATTCTCAACTTTTAATATAATAAATTTTAAATTATAACTCATGTCCTCAATTTTAAATTTTATATTCTTTTCTATTAAAAACTTAGAAACAATATAAAGGAAAACTTCAAGTTTTCTATTCTTTTCTTTTCTGTTCAAAACTAAGAAACAGAGCGTTAAGGTAATGTGATTTTAGTTTATAAATGGAACCATAACCAAATTTTGTAAACTAAAAGCAGCCCGAGTCCGGAAAAAATCTCGGGTCAAATTTCAAGTCTGAATCGAATCAAATCCATCCAAATAATATCTTAATTAAACCTCTGACTCAATAGTATCTTATTGGGTCATCTTAGTCTACCACATACTTATCCAAAATAATATAGACAATTGATACTATATTTAATGTTTTCCAATCATTTTTTTAATTCTTTTGCACAACTTTAAAACGTCGTATATTATGGGACGGATGGGAGTACTAATGTTAGTAACTTAATTCTTTATATACATACAAATTTTTCAGATATCTTTCGATGTGGGATTGATGTGTTACAAACTCCCCACTTAAATTTTTGTTCAGCAAAAAAGTCATAACTTGAATGTACTATTGTTAATAACTTAATTTTTTTTATATACAAACAAAATGTTATTATATTTTTCGATGTGAAATTAAGCTATTATATACAAAGCTTCTCATTTTGCACCATATATCAACTATAGTCGGGGTAGTGTTTTTATTCTTCTGTTGGACATGAATTTTGATGTAGGGAAATTTAGACGTTATGTAATTTTTCTGTTTTCAGCAAGTCTTTTGTATTAATAGTTTTTTCAGTCAATAACATTTTTGCCTTGCTAAAAAAAAGAAAAAAAATTCCAAATACATTCGTAATTAGGTGTAATTTGCCTTTGAAATATTGTACAAAGTAAAAAAAATATTAAAAGTTCATGATAAAAAGTATTAATCCATATTTAGGCCTATAATTTATTATGAATAAATTAGTTATGATTTTTTTATATTTTAACGTTCAAGTATCAAATCTACATAATCATGAAGTTATCATTTTACGCCTCCAATCTCTATATAAATCAAGTAATTGATGAATCAATAGAAATTATAACTTTATCATTCAGAACTGCAAAATATTATAGTATTTATACGATGAAAAGTCTCTTTCTTTTTTCCCTCCTTGCTATTTTTCTAACCGCAAATGCCCTTAAATACGAGGTTCATGTCATGGATGGAATCCCTTAAGGTAGATTGCGAATTCATTGCGCCTCTGGAGATAATGATCTAGGTTATCATAACCTATATTATATGCAAGAATTCATGTGGTCATTTCATCCTAATATTTTTGGTGGGGAACACAAAACAAGAGTTTTGATGTCTTTAAAAACTCGTTTCAAGGGGTATATACGTATTGGCTAGTAAAGTCTGATGGTTTTTATTATGCTGAAAATAAGCATGATATATGGACCAAAAAATTTGATTGGACTAATTAGTGGTTGATCATCTTTTTATGTTTGCAGCATGTATCCTCAAATATATTATTATCCAAGGAAAAAAAAGTTTATGTCTCTCTCTGTGCGATTGGTTTTATTGTATTTTATATATCTAAGTAAGCTAATTATTTTAATCTCAACTTTATGTGCAAAAATACTTTTATTTTAATGTTGTGTCATAATTTTAACATTACTTATATATACACCATCAGTATATAATCTAATTAGTGGTTGATCATTAGACTTGACTAGCTTACCGGACATGCACATGTGTTACACATGTAATTTATATGCAAAATTTTAATCTTAAACATTAAAATTTTAATTTTGAAAGACAATTCTATAAAGTTAAAAGTTTAAGATTTTTAGTAAGATACATTTACAAGTTACAAAATGAAGATAAGTAAAATTGAAGTTATAAGAATATAACAAAAAATACTATAAAAGTTTAAGCGCATTTTTGGAAGCCAAACTAGCACAAATTAAGGCACTAATAAAGTTTAAGGACATTTTCGAATGCCAAAAAGACTTCAAAAATTATTGACACAATGACTCTCCGATTTATGTATTAGATTAAAGATAAATTACCAAGTAAATTATAACACTAGTTTCACATCGAAAGATATGAAAAAAATTTGTTTATGTGGTCTTATGAATATCCGAACACGAGAAAGGTTTGAGTATTTCATCACCTTTACTGATGATTACTCAAGATTTGGTTATGTTTACTTTATGCATCGAAAGTCAAGCATTTGAAAAATTCAAAGAATTTCAAAAGTGATAGAAAGGCAATCAGGGTAAACACATAAAGGCTCTTCGATCGGATCGAGGAGGTGAATACCTTCTTGGGGAATTCAAAGATTACTTATCTAATATAGGAATTATATCTGAATTGATCAAGACCGGTACACCCAAAGAAATGGTGTGATGAAAGAAAAACATGACTCTTTTGGATATGGTAAGGTCTATGATGAGTTTTCTACTTTTTTTATTTCTTTTGGGGTTATGCACTAGAAACGACAATGTACTTATTGAATCTGTTGTACCATCAAAGTACATTCCTTTAACTCCTAGAGAATTGTGGAGTGGGCGAAAGCCAGTATTGCACCATATTCATATATGGGGCACACCTGCACATGTACGAAAAGGAAAGACAGACTAAGATAAATTAGGTACAAGAACAAAATAATGTTTATTTGTAGGATATCCAAAATGAACTAGAGGTGGTCTATTTTATAGTCCTTTAGACCAGAAAGTATTTGTTAGCGCAAATGCAGTTTTTCTGAAAAATGACTACATAATGGATCACAAGTCGAGTAGTAAATTGTCTTAGAAGAAATGTCAAGTACAACAATTACTCAATCAATTAATCCACCACAAGACTTGGATGAATTGCCACAATCTAACCAACCCGATTCTTCTAATACACCGGAGCTTCATCGTAGTGGGAGGAGTATCAGGCCTCCTGAGAGACTTTCACTTCTTGGAGAAACTTATGATGTTATTCCGGAAGAAGTAGAGTCGGATCCCTCTAACTTCTTTGAAGCTATTAATGATGTAGATGCATCCAATTACTGGCACATAGCTATGAAACTAGAAATGGATTCCATGTACTCAAATAAAGTATGGGAACTTGTAGAAGCACCTAATGGGGTAAAACCTATAGAAAAGTGGGTCTACAAAAGAAAAGAGGAGTAGATGTAAAGGTAGAAACCTTTAAAGCACGATTGGTAGCAAAAAAGGTTTTACTCAAAAAGAAGGTATCGATTATGAGAAAACCTTTTCACCAAAAGAGCTATGCTTAAATCTATCGAATACTCTTATCCATTCGCACTCATCTCGATTACTTAGATACGGCAAATAGATGTCAAGATTATTTTTTTAATAGATATCTTGATGAAGAAATCTATATGAAGCAGCCTGATGGTTTTATAGTTAAAGGCCAAGAAAATATGGTATGCAAGTTGCAAAAGTCCATTTATGGACTTAAGCAAGCATCAAGGTTTGGAATATAAGGTTTGATCAAGCGATCAAATATTCTTATGGTTTTGAACAAAATCTAGAAGAATCTTGTGTGTACAAGAAGAATAAAGATGGGGTGGTGGTATTCTTAGTTCTTTATGTGGATGATATATTGCTTATTGATTATGATGTGGGAGTATTATCCAGTGTTAAAATTTGGCTGATCCTTTTACAAAGACCTTGTGATCTTCTAAAGTTTTTGATTTTCATCTTGAGGGAATGGGTATTAGACATATGGTAAATTGGGTTTAGGGCTAGTGGGAGATTGTAAGGTTTAAGCAGAAAAACCCAATGTTGATATTTATTTTATTATTTTAATAATAAAATTTAATTTAATTTTGCATAATTAAATGTGTCATAAATTTTGTCCATAATTATACATTTTATAATTTATGTATATGAAGGAGTGCCATATACAGAAGACATAAATTATATATTATGTATAATTAAAAAAATATATTGTTCTCAATCTTAGATGGAAATGGATAAACCATTCTAGTATATTGTAATACAGTTGATTGGATGATTTGTCTTAGTCATGTAAAGTGAAGACTTTAATCTAGTGTATTGGTGTATTTTTGAAATACATAGAACTGGATCGTTGCGAAAAATTATTTGTTAAATACTGTTATTATAAATAATTTTTCAATTACTATTAATGTGCAATTACTCTTAATCCTGAGAGAATAATGAACTTAATTTTATAATGTATGTCACTTTAATATATTAAAGAATGAGATTTTAAATACAATCAATACCTCAATATGTTGGGTGATATATGTTATGAAATTAGGAACATGTATTTTTCAAGATGAAATTCTACAATTAAATTATAATATCCCTTGGTATAATTTATTATCGTTGATCACCGAATCTTGGCCAAGTATTTTAGTAATTCAAATTACTAAAGTATTAATTTAATTTATTAAATTAATGTGTGATCAAAAGTGTATAAATTATGTAGTCAAGGATATAAGCGAATTTTTTATCAAAAGTGTGTTAATGACTTTATTCCTACACGCTGCTTATGGATATTATTGTAGAGGAGTATATTTTTGCAAGATACTAATAGTGGAAGGATTTAATTAATTAATTTTAATTCTATTAATTCTAGAATGCAATTATAACTATTTAGTGGAATTAGTTATAATTAATATAATTCTAATTGATTAAAGAGTTAATCAGAAATTAGTATTATATTGGACCTAGAATTGTAGAATCCTACTTGATCCCCCACTTTAGCCCTTATTAAGATGTAACAAAATAGCAGGATAAAATATATCAGATAAGTTTTCAAATTATCTTGATAAATATCAGGGAGTTGAGGACTCTATATATTATATCACTTTGCAGTATTTTGAGCCCATACTCAAAAAAGTACGTAATATCAAAATAAGGGTCATAGGGAGGAAGATCAGGAGGGAAGAAAAGCCTTCATCAGAATAAAAAAAAATATTCTCCATTGTGCTACAACCGAGCACAAGGTATGTAATATAATTTATTTAATTTTTGATTATGCTAAATTATGAGAAAGATCTTGGGATAATAATTTTTAAAATTAAAATTAAAAAGTTATTTGAAAATTGTTTCCTACATATTCAAATTTGAGAGCGAGAGACATACATGAGTATGATAAATTTTAGAGAGAAAGTGCAATAAGATTTTAGAGAGTAAATGTTATGTGATTTTAGAGAGAAGAAGTTTAAATGTACATAAAAAATTTTAGAGAAAAATGTATAAAAAACATTATCGAAAGAAGGAGAATGAATATAGAAATTAAATATCATAAATAATGTATTTAATTAGATCATAATAATGCTAAACTTGAAATTTGAAACCATAACCAAACCATAACCAAATTTAAATTTTGAAATTTGAAATTTTTAGGTAATGTGGGTTTAGTTTTTAAATAGAACCATAACCAAATTTTGTAAACTAAAAGCAACTCGAGTCCGGAATAAATATCGGGTCAAATCAAATCCATCCAAATAAGATCTTAAACCTCTAACCCAATAGTATATTCTTGGGCCATCTTAGTCTACCACATACTTATCCAAAAAGTCGTAACTTGAATGTACTCCCCCCATCCCATAATATATGACGTTTTAATTAGGTGATTTTATTTGTCCCAAATTATTTGACGTTTTAGAAAATTTAGGAGAATTAATTATCCCTCATGAAAAATGTTATAGATATAAGAGAGTATGAGAGATAAGTATGGTAATAAATGAGATTTTAATGGTATTATAGACAATTGATACTATATTTAATGCTTTCTAATCATATTTTTAATTCTTGTGCACAACTCTAAAACGCCATATATTACGGATCGAGGGAGCACTATTGTTAGTAACTTAATTCTTTATACATAGACAAATTTTTCGAGATATCTTTCGATGTGGATTGATGTGTTACAAACTCCCCACTTAAATTTTCATTCACCAAAAAAAAATCATGACTTGAATGTACTATTGTTAGTAACTTAATTTTTTTATATATGCATAAAATTTTATCATATTTTCGATGTGAAATTAAGGTGTTATATACAAATCTTCTCATTTTGCACCATATATCAACTATAATGGGTAGTGTTTTTCCTCTTCTTTGGGTTGGACATGAATTTTGATGTAGGAGATTTCGACGTTATGTAATTTTTTCAAAGAAGTCTTTTGTATTAATAGTTTTTCAACAATAACATTTTTGCCTTGCTAAAAAAAAGAAAAAAAATTCCAAATACATTCAGAATTAGGTGTAATTTGCACTGAAATATTGTACAAAGTAAAAAAATATTAAAAGTTCATGTTAAAAAAGTATTAATCCATATTTAGGCCTATAATTTGTTATGAATAAGTTAGTTATGATTTTTTATATTTTAACGCTCAAGTATCAAATCTACGTAATCATGAAGTTACCATTTTTACGCTCTCCAATCTCTATATAAATCAAGTACTGATGAATCAATAAAAATCATAACTTTATCATTCAGAACTGCAAAATATTGTAGTATTTATACGATGAAATGTCTCTTTCTTTTTCCCTCCTTGCTATTTTTCTAACCGCAAATGCCCTTAAATACGAGGTTCATGTCATGGATGGAATCCTCAAGGTAGATTTTCGGAATTCATTGCGCCTCTGGAGATAATGATCTAGGTTATCATAACCTATATTATATGCAAGAATTCATGTGGTCATTTCATCCTAATATTTTTGGTCGTACTCTTTTTTTCTGCCATTTTTGGTGGGGAACACAAAACAAGAGTTTTGATGTCTTTAAAAACTCGTTTCAAGGGGTATATACGTATTGGCTAGTAAAGTCTGATGGTTTTTATTATGCTGAAAATAAGCATGATATATGGACCAAAAAATTTGATTGGACTAATTAGTGGTTGATCATCTTTTTATGTTCATAGGATGTATCCTCAAATATATTATTATCCAAGGAAAAAAAGTTTATCTCTCTCTCCGTGATTAGTTTTATTGTATTTTATATATCTAAGTAAGCTAATTATTCTAATCTCAACTTTATTTGCAAAAAATACTTTTATTTTAATGTTGTGTCATAATTTTAACATTACTTATATATACACCATCAAAGATATAATCTAATTAGTGGTTGATCATTAGACTTAACTAGCTTACCAGGACACGACACATATGTGTTACACGTGTAATTTATATGCAAATTTTTAATTTTAAACATTAAAATTTTAATTTTGAAAGAATTCAATAAAGTTAAAAGTTTAAGATTTTTAGTAAGATACATTTACAAGTTACAAAATGAAGATAAGTAAAATTGAAGTTATAAGAATAAAACAAAATTACTATAAAAGTTTAAGCGTTTTTTTGGAAGTCAAAACGGCACAAATTAAGGCACTAATAAAAGTTTAAGGACATTTTCGAATGCCAAAAAGACTTCAAAAATTATTGACACAATGGCCCTCCGATTTTATGCATTAGATTAAAGATAAATTATCAAGTAAATTGTAACACCCCAATTTCACATCGAAAGATATAAGAAAAATTTGTCTATGTGGTCCTATGAATATCCGAGCACGAGAAGGGTTTGAGTATTTCATCTCCTTTACTGATGATTACTCAAGATTTGGTTATGTTTACTTTATGCATCGAAAAGTCGAAGCATTTGAAAAATTCAAAGAATTTTAAAGTGTAAGAGATGTGCTATCGTGGTAAATACATAAAGGCCCTTCGATCGGATCGAGGAGGTGAATACCTTCTTGGGGAATTCAAAGATTACTTATCTAATATAGGAATTATATCTGAATTGACTACACCGGGTACACCCCAGCAAAATGGTGTGGCAGAAAGAAGAAACATGACTCTTTTGGATATGGTAAGGTCTTTGATGAGTTTTTCTACTTTTTTTTATTTCCTTTTGGGGTTATGCACTAGAAACGACAATGTACTTATTGAATCTTTGTACCATCAAAGACTGTTTGTAAGACCCCGAATTTTATGAAATAAAAGTATTCAATTTTTCTTAAAATTACTATTCAGTAAATGGTTAAATTGATAAAAAAAAAAGTTAAGGGTGATATATGAATTTTTTCAAAAATACGCAAGTGGTTATAAAATATTCATTGTTGTCGGGGAATATTCGTTTGGTCGTGGAATATTCTTTCTGTCGAGAAATATTCTGGTGTGATTTTCAATTCTAACATAAGCACCCTATTTATAGGAAATTGCTTAGAATACCGAAGTAGAAAATTTAATATAATAATAATATATATATTATAAATTCTTACGCACACCCTCATTGATCCAAACATATCAGCCACACATGTGCCAAACTTGCCAAAAACGTTTTTGTGATTTAAAATATTTTAAACTTACAAAAATTAATTATTTCGGAACTTTAGAACTTAAATAATTCATAATAAATAGCCTTTTTATCAGAAAATTCGAATCTCGCGACTTTTTATAGGAAATTCAATTTTCTACAACTTTGCAGAAGAAAGTTTTTCCAAATTCCAAACAGAAATTGACCGAAATCTACATACGGACGATTTTTCAGGCTATAGTCAAATTTCAGTAAAGAAATGAGGTCCACCGACACACAAAACATGTGTTGATCATTTAATGCAACAAAAATACTCTTTCTCCTCATATACTCATATATCCCACATTCATTGTAAAAATATCATCACTATTCTATTATAATAATATAATAAAATATTATTTTATCAGAAAAGATAAAATATCAATTTTTAACAATTGTCACTTTAAAAATTTTCTCCATCTATATCTACATAAAATTAATATTTTACTCATCATATAAATCAATAATTAATTATTCACAAATAACATTACAGAATCACAATATTGAAAACCAGGCAGTTCCCAGGAAAGATGGGACTTTTCAATAAGAATTTCTCCTTACTGGCGCGCAATTAGGTGACCAAACCTCTCCTTAGACAAAACTTTCTAGACATTGCCAATAATGTTTTCTAATAATATTATTCAGATAATATGAATTATTGCTTCGATAATGGAAAATACTATGTAGTGACAATTATTGAAACAACGAAGAATATAAAATATCAACTATGACAATTATTGAATCAATAAAATAAAATAATTTAACAAGAACTCACCGTAATAGCTTATTGAGTAGTGCCTTCTTACGTAAGAATCAATAATTGGGTGCAATACCGTGCCATCAAGGCAACAACGCAGACATCGTGTTTTAACCACCGGATATTCCAACAGTATTAACGGTAACAACTACGCCGTTATTTATAAACAACTTATACTTGTCATTTTCTTCATCCAATCGCTTTCCGTTATGGGGCCCACAAAAGACTGCGTCGTCGTACGAATATTCCCCGACAGCAAGAATATTCCACGACCAAACGAATATTCCCCGACAACAATGAATATTTTATAACCACTTGCTTATTTGAAATATTTGCGCATTTTACCCATAACTAACCACATTAATCAAATCAACCCCTTACTATTTCAAAATAATAAATAGGAAAAATTAAATCTTCATTTATAAAAAGTTAGGGCCTTACATACCCCCTGAGCGTGAAACTGAATTTTGTATCGACCTTGAACCCTAAGATAAAACCCATTTCCAAAGCCCCCATATCGAATGGCTTCTATTGAACTTCGTGGAGTTAAAGACCCAACTGCAGGAATTGTTAGACATTGGCTTTATTCGTCCTAGTACTTCTCCTTGGGGTGCTCCTGTTCTATTCGTGAAGAAGAAAGATGGGAGTATGCGACTTTGTATTGATTATCGGGAGTTGAATCATGTCACCATCAAAAATAGGTATCCATTGCCACGTATTGATGACCTGTTTGACCAGTTGCAAGGATCCAAATTCTTTTCAAAGATTGATCTTCTTTTCGGATATCACCAATTGAAGATTAGAACCGATGACATTCCAAAGACGGCTTTCAAAACTCGGTACGGACATTATGATTTTTTAGTCATGTCCTTTGGATTGACTAATTCTCCTGCTGCCTTCATGGATATGATGAACCGAGTATTCAAGGAATATTTGGATCACTTTGTGGTCGTCTTTATTGATGACATCCTTATTTATTCCAAAAGTCGTGAAGATCATGAGCAACACTTGAGGCTGACACTCCAAAAGCTTCGTGAATACAAGCTTTATGCCAAGTTGAAGAAATGCGAATTCTGTCTTGAGGAAGTAGCATTCCTTGGGCACGTAGTATCAAGTCATAGAATATCTGTTGACCCAGCAAAGGTTGAAGCAATTCAAAGCTGGGAGCAACCTAAATCAAATGATCAAGACGTAGCTTTCTTAACAATTTGGTTATTATCGGAGATTCGTAGAAGAATTTTCTCGAATCGCTACTCCATTGACTTAGCTGACTCGAAAAGATACAAAGTTCGGTTGGAGCGAAGAATGTGAGAAGAGTTTTCAAGAACTCAAGAGGAGACTCATTTCGGCACCTATTCTGACAATACCATCTGGCTCGAAGGGATTTGTCATCTACAAATGATGCTTCCTGCAAAGGGTTGGAATGTGTTCTCATGCAACATGGAAAAGTCATAGTTTATGCCTCAAGACAACTCAAAGAATATGAGAGGAATTATCCTACTCATGATCTAGAGAGGCAATATTGTTGTCTTCGCACCAAAGATTTGGAGGCATTACTTATATGGGGAGAAGGTGGAGATCTTTACGGATCATAAAATCCTCAAATATTTCTTTACTCAAAAGGAACTGAACATGCGACAACGACGTTGGCTTGAACTGTTGAAAGATTATGATCATACCATCCAATACCATCCTCGAAAAGCGAACGTGGTAGGCGACGATTGAGTAGAAGATCATATGCAAGCACGAAAAGCGATATTGTCAACGCAAAGGCCCATTTTGTGTGACTTGCAAAGGATGGAGATAGAGTTAAAGACTCCAGGGACCCATGTGATGATGGCGAATATACGAGTAGAACCGACTTTAATCGATAAAGTTAAAGCTACTCAAGTTACAGACCTGGAGCTGATGCGTATGAGGAAGAAAGTGCAAGAAGGTGCTATGCCGGAAGTAAGAATCGATGAAGAAGGAATACTTCGAGTCAACTCCAGACTTTGTGTTCCTAACGAACCTGATTTAAAGTATAAAATCATGATGGAGGCCCACAACACACCGTTTGCAATCCATCCTGGGAGTACCAAAATGTATCATGATATTCGTCATACATTTTGGTAGAGCAATATGAAGAGAGAGATAACGTTGTTTATCTCAAGGTGTCTAACTTGTCAACGAGTTAAAGCGGAGCATCAAGTACCAAAAGGTCCATTGCAACCACTTGAAATTCTAGAATGGAAGTGGGAGCACATTACCATGGATTTCGTTACCGGTCTTCCTACGGTTTCTCAAGGCATAGATGCGATTTAGGTCATTGTTGATAGATTGACCAAGTCTGCTCATTTCTTACCTCTACGAAAAACTTATACACTTGAACGTCTTTCTCGTATGTACATAAACGAGGTTGTAAGACTGCATGGTATACCGGTATCCATAGTTTTTGATCGAGACCCAAGATTCACTTCACGATTTTGGGTTAGTTTGCAAAAAGCTATGGGCACAGACTTACGATTTAGCTCGCATATCATCCTCGATGCAGACGGACAATTCGGACTATTCAAACTCTTGAAGATCTATTAAGACTTTGTGTCCTTGATTTCAAGGGAAGTTGGGACAAGTTCTTACCATTGGTGGAGTTTTCCTACAACAACAGTTATCAAGCAAGTATTGACATGGCTCCATTCGAAGCGTTGTATGGAAGAAAGTGTCGTTCTCCAGTATGCTGGGATGAGGTGGGTGAAGCAACGTTGTTGGGACTGGAGTTGGTACGTTTGCCTACGAAAAAGATTCAAACGATCCGACAACGTATAAAAACCTCACAAGATCGACAAAAGAGTTATGCTGATCTTCATCGAAAGGACGTGAAATTTGATATAGGAGATCATGTGTTGTTGCGTGTTGCTCCATGGAAAGGAGTTACGAGATTTGGAAAGAGAGAAAAACTCAATCCTCGATTCATCGGCCCATTTTTAATCCTCGATCGAGTAGGAACTGTGGCCTATAGACTCGCTTTACCGCCAAGTATGTCTCGTGTTCATAACGTTTTTCACATATCCATGTTACGTAAATATGTGAAAGACCCGAACCACATTATTGAGTTAGAACCGGACGAAATAGCGGAAGATTTGACGTATGAAAAGGTTCCTGTTCAAATCTTGGATAAGAAGGAACATATTCTACGCTCCAAGGTTATACCTCAAGTCAAAGTTTTGTGGAGAAACCACGATGTTGAGGAAATGACTTGGGAGTTAGAATCTGAAATGAAATCAAGGCATCCTTACCTCTTTGACATACCAGGTACATACCCTAAGTTCGAGGGCGAAATTTCATAAGAAGGGGAGGTTGTAAGACCCCAACTTTTATAAATAAAGATGAATTTTCTATAAATATTATTTTTGAATATTATGGAGTAAATTTGATATAATGTTATAGTTGTGGGTAATATTTATAAATTTTGCAAAGTAAGCAAGTTGTTATAAAATATTCGTTTGGTCGGGGAATATTCTTTTTATCGGGGAATATTCAGATTTACAAGATAATCATCAGTGGACCCTCATTAACGGAATTATTGTCGGATTGAGACAACGACAAAAATACTTTATGAAAATAACGGCGGAGGTGTTACCGTTAAAACTGTTGAACTACCCGGTAGTAAAAGTACAGTAATACGCGTGGTTGCATATTAGCACACAGTATTGATTATTGATGCTTACGTGAGAAGTCACTCAACTATACTCAATTATTGCTACAGTAATTGCTGCATCATATCTCTTATATTATTGATTCAATTATTGTCACAAAGATTATCTCAGATAATATGTTATATTATTAAATCAATAATTGAGACGACAAGTTATAAATGATTAATAATTGTTGAAAGATTAAATATGTGTTGATTAAAAATAAAATGATTTGTGGTAATATTTATTCAATCCTTGATGTATATAAAGAGTCTATTATGAGACGTTTGTGGTAAGTTTGGTTATTTTATGGGGGGGCCCATATGTCATCATCTAAGAGTCTCTTCGTCAATAGTAATTACCTTCGTCAATAGTAACTACCTTTACCAGACGTCAAACCACTTGTCATTTCATATTACAAAGGCCGAACCAATTGTCGTTTCACATTAAAAGGCGTCAAACCACTTTTCTTTTCACATCACGGTCGTCCAAGCCACTTGCCTTTTCACATTTCAAGTGCTAAGCTAGAAATCTTCTATAAATAGAGGCCTAGTGCTTCATTATTTTTCACTTAATTCATTCAAGCTATAGAGAGAAAGTATAAAGAGAATAAGAGAGAAAGAAAAAGAGTATTCTTACTACACCATCTGCAAAGATTCAATCTACTACTAATGTAAGGGGTGTTATTCTTTCTTATTCATGAAGAGAACTGTTGTTATTCCATTGCTTATTATTCTATTGGAATAACCTGTATATGCGGTTTACCCTATACTTGGTGACATTCTTCTATTATTCTGTTGGAACATCCTGTTTGTGTGTTTTGCACCGGACCTGGTTCCGTCTTAATTATTATTCTATTGGAACATCCCGCTGCGTGTGTTTTACAGGAATTCGGTTCCGCCTTTTATTATTCTGTTGGAACATCCTGTCAATTGCAAATTTTGCCAACCTGGGTTCCTTTATTTTTATTTGGTGGAGTAACCTATCTATGCGAAGTACCGCATGCATGGTGATTTCTTTTGTTATTCCATTCTTTATTATACTCAGTTGGTTAAAGTTTTGACTTCTATACTCCATGAAATTAGTAGAATATCCTTGATATTTGCGTTTCATCCAAAGATCTTTTCATGAAAATATTCTTCGATCATTCTTGAATTTTACTCTACAAAGCAAAGATCATGTTGACAATTTGAACATTATTAGTTCCTCGGATAAATTAATTCTTGAACTTGTTTTTATTGAATTCTTATATCATTGTCATCATCCTCATGTTTATATTATGTTGAAAGTCATCGTGGCAAGTGTAGTGCATAGATGGACTTGGTATGATTATGACCGTGGATTATTCGGTGTAATCATGACCGTAATGTTACAAATGATGTGGTAAAAGTTATCATTGGGCCAGTAGTGCATTGATGGACAAATTGTTGGCATGATCATGACCATTAATGAATACACGAATGTCCTTGGTCAGAAGTGCATGGATAATTTGTGGTCGTGATACTAAAGAATATCCTTGGCGTCAGTAGTGCGGGGTGATTTGATGATGTGGATTATTTATTATTGTCGAGTCCAAGCGATAAAAGTCATGAAAAACCTTTTAAATCATAAAAGATAGTAGATTTTATTCTCTACTTGACTCTTTTAATGGATTGCTTGTTCATTGTAGTTAAACTTGATGTTGTTATATTTTATCGCTTAACACCTTTGTTGAAGGCTAACGATAATTTATTCTCGCATTATCTTAGTCATAATATTTCTTCTTGGGCTAGTTGAGCTCACCCTTTCTTTCCTTTGTTCTCTTCTGTGAAATGAGAACATAGCGAGGACTAGTCGGGGAAGCGGAGTGGCGGTCCGAGGATAGCATTAGTAGTCCTCATTATTCGTGAAATAGTGTGTTAATAATTGTAATGAGGACTCCTTTTGAGTTTGTATAATCTCTAGTAGACAATAATTGTATTCAAACTCACAGTTATGTTTTGTCGTATTGTACACGACAGTTGTATTAGTAAATTGTATTTAAATTTTGTACCATGTATCCGCGACCCAAGATGGGTGATGTATACCTAATTTTGGGGGTGTCACAAGGGGTCATAGGGAGGAAGATCAGGAGGAAAGAAAAGCCTTCATCAGAATAAAAAAAATTCTCCATTGTGCTACAACCGAGCACAAGGTATGTAATATAATTTATTTAATTTTTGATTATGCTAAATTATGAGAATGATCTTGGGATAATAATTTTTAAAAGTAAAAATTAAAAATTTATTTGGAAATTGTTTCCTACATATTCAAATTTGCGAGCGAGAGACATACAGGGCGTATAAATTTTAGAGAGAAAGTGCAATAAGATTTTAGAGAGTAAATGTTACAGATTTTAGAGAGAAGAAGTTTAAATGTACATAAAAATTTTTAGAGAGAAAAATGTATAAAAACATTATCGAAAGAAGGAGAATGAATATAGAAATTAAATATCATAAATAATGTATTTAATTAGATCATAGTAATGCTAAACTTGAAATTTGAAACCATAACCAAACCATAACCAAATTTGAAATTTGAAATTTGAAATTTTTAGGTAATGTGGGTTTAGTTTTTAAATAGAACCATAACCAAATTTTGTAAACTAAAAGCAACTCGAGTCCGGAATAAATATCGGGTCAAATCAAATCCATCCAAATAAGATCTTAAACCTCTGACCCAATAGTATATTCTTGGGCCATCTTAGTCTACCACATACTTATCCAAAAGGTCGTAACTTGAATGTACTCCCTCCATCCCATAATATATGACGTTTTAATTAGGTGATTTTATTTGTCCCAAATTATTTGACGTTTTAGAAAATTTAGGAGAATTAATTACAATCTTTCTAAAATTATCCCTCATGAAAAAATGTTATAGATGAGAGAGAGTATGAGATAAGTATGGTAATAAATGAGATTTTAATGGTATTATAGACAATTGATACTATATTTAATGCTTTCTAATCATATTTTTAATTCTTGTGCACAACTCTAAAACGTCATATATTACGGGACTGAGGGAGCACTATTGTTAGTAACTTAATTCTTTATACACAGACAAATTTTTCAGATATCTTTCGATGTGGGATTGATGTGTTACAAACTCCCCACTTAAATTTCTGTTCACCAAAAAAATCATGACTTGAATGTACTATTGTTAGTAACTTAATTTTTTATATACAGACAAAATTTTATCATATTTTTCGATGTGAAATTAAGGTGTTATATACAAATCTTCTCATTTTGCACCATATATCAACTATAGTCGGGGTAGTGTTTTTCCTCTTCTTTGGGTTGGACATGAATTTTGATGTAGGGAGATTTCGACGTTATGTAATTTTTCTGTTTTCAGCAAGTCTTTTGTATTAATAGTTTTTTCAGTCAATAACATTTTTGCCTTGCTAAAAAAAAGAAAAAAAAATTCCAAATACATTCAGAATTAGGTGTAATTTGCACTGAAATATTGTACAAAGTAAAAAAATATTAAAAGTTCATGTTAAAAAAGTATTAATCCATATTTAGGCCTATAATTTATTATGAATAAGTTAGTTATGATTTTTTTATATTTTAACGTTCAAGTATCAAATCTACGTAATCATGAAGTTACCATTTTTACGCTCTCCAATCTCTATATAAATCAAGTACTGATGAATCAATAAAAATCATAACTTTATCATTCAGAACTGCAAAATATTGTAGTATTTATACGATGAAATGTCTCTTTCTTTTTTCCCTCCTTGCTATTTTTCTAACCGCAAATGCCCTTAAATACGAGGTTCATGTCATGGATGGAATCCCTCAAGGTAGATTGCGAATTCATTGCGCCTCTGGAGATAATGATCTAGGTTATCATAACCTATATTATATGCAAGAATTCATGTGGTCATTTCATCCTAATATTTTTGGTCGTTTTCTTTTTTCTCCGCCATTTTGGTGGGGAACACAAAACAAGAGTTTTGATGTCTTTAAAAACTCGTTTCAAAGGGTATATATATGTATTGGCTAGTAAAGTCGATGGTTTTATTATCTTTGAAAATAAGCATGATATATGGACCAAAAATTTGATTGGACTAATTAGTGGTTGATCATCTTTTTATGTTTGCAGGATGTATCCTCAAATATATTATTATCCAAGGAAAAAAAAAGTTTATCTTTTTATTAACTAGCTTACCGGACACGCACATGTGTTACGCGTGTAATTTATATGCAAAATTTTAATTTTAAACATTAAAATTTTAATTTTGAAAGACAATTCAATAAAGTTAAAAGTTTAAGATTTTAGTAAGATACATTTACAAGTTACAAAATGAAGATAAGTAAAATTGAAGTTATAAGAATAAAACAAAATTACTATAAAAGTTTAAGCGCATTTTTGGAAGTCAAACTGACAAATTAAGGCACTAATAAAAGTTTAAGGACATTTTGAATGCCAAAAGACTTCAAAAATTATTGACACAATGGCCCTCCGATTTTATGCATTAAATTAAAGATAAATTATCAAGTAAATTGTAACACCCCAATTTCACATCGAAAGATATAAGAAAAATTTGTCTATGTGGTCCTATGAATATCCGAGCACGAGAAGGGTTTGAGTATTTCATCTCCTTTACTGATGATTACTCAAGATTTGGTTATGTTTACTTTATGCATCGAAAGTCTGAAGCATTTGAAAAATTCAAAGAATTTCTAATGTAAGTAATAAAAATCAATCGTGGTAAACACATAAAGGCCCTTCGATCGGATCGAGGAGGTGAATACCTTCTCGGGGAATTCAAAGATTACTTATCTAATATAGGAATTATATCTGAATTGACTACACCGGGTACACCCCAGCAAAATGGTGTGGCAGAAAGAAGAAACATGACTCTTTTGGATATGGTAAGGTCTTTGATGAGTTTTTCTACTTTTTTTTATTTCCTTTTGGGGTTATGCACTAGAAACGACAATGTACTTATTGAATCTTTGTACCATCAAAGACTGTTTGTAAGACCCCGAATTTTATGAAATAAAAGTATTCAATTTTTCTTAAAATTACTATTCAGTAAATGGTTAAATTGATAAAAAAAAAAGTTAAGGGTGATATATGAATTTTTTTCAAAAATACGCAAGTGGTTATAAAATATTCATTGTTGTCGGGGAATATTCGTTTGGTCGTAGAATATTCTTTCTGTCGAGAAATATTAAATATTTATCATGCAACTATTTGTGGGCCCCATAATGTAATTCTCATCGGATGAAGAAAACAACAAATTAAAGTTTTTATAAATAACTACGTAGTGGTTACCGTTAACATCGTTGGAATACCGGTGGGTAAAGTAAAATGTCGCGTTGTTGCACAAGATAGCACACCAGTATTACATAAGATTTTTGAATTATTGATTCTTACGTAAGAAGGCACTCATGAATAATTGTTACAAAGAATTATCGCTCAAGATTATATTTTATTGATTCAATAATTGCTTTGCGTTGATATTTTATATTACTGTTGTTTCAATAATTGTCACTACATAGTATTTTCCATTATCGGAGCAATAATTCATATTATCTGAATAATATTATTAGATAACATTATTGGCAATGTCTAGAAAGTTCTGTCTAAGGAGAGGTTTGGTCACCTAATCACTTGCGCCGCCAAGAAGGAGAAATCCTTATTGAAAGCCCCCTCTTTCCTGAGAACTGCCTGGTTGTCATTATTGTGATTCTGTAATATTATTTGTGAATAATTAATTATTGATTTATATGATGAGAAAAATATTGATTTTATGTGGATATAGATGGAGAAATTTTTTAAAGTGACAATTGTTAAAAATCGATATTTTATCTTTTATGATAAAATAATATTTTATTATATTATTATATAATAATGATGATATTTTTACAATAAATATGGGATACATGAGTATATGAGGAGGAAGAGTATTTTGTTGCAAAAGTTGTTTAAAACATGTAAAACATATCTCAGAGGCCCATTTCTTGATTGAAATTTGATTATAGCTACGTGAAAAATCGTCTGTTTATGGATTTTTGGCCAATTTCTCATTTTAATTTGGGAAAATTTTCTTACGTAAAGTTGTAGAGAATTGAATTTCCTATAAAAAAAATTGTAGATTCAAATTTTCGATAAAAGGGCTATTTATTATGAATTATTGAAGTTCCAGATTAATTAATTATTATTATTTGGAGTTTTAAATAAATTAATTGAGAAAAACGTTTTTTTGATGGTTTTGGTTGTTGGAATGTGCTGAAATCAGTTGTTAAGAGGTTGGCATGAAAATTTTATAATAATAATAATAATATTTTATTAATTTTTCTGTTTTGGTGTTCTAAGCATTTTCTTATAAATAGGGTGCTTATGTTAGAATTGAAAATCATACCAGAAACTAAAGATTTCTCTCTCTATTATATCGAGCGTATTTTGTGAGTATTTTAGTACTTTGAGTAATGCTATACGGTGCAAGTTCTTTCAGCACTATATCCAGTATTCCAGTTAGAAGTACTATTCTTTCTGAGGTAAGGGATTGTAAGGGAGATTATTTTCTTCATAAATGATATTATTTCTTCAATATTATTATGCTAAAATATTTGTTTGAACTTTTTATCAAATTTGAAACTTTTTCATGTCGGGGTTACTATTCACGAGTTACTATTCATGAGTTACTATTCAGGAGTTACTATTCACGAGTACTATTCACGAAGCGTGATGATTTTTTTGTGAAATTTCTATCTTTTGGTGTCGGAGTTACTATTCACGTATACGACACTATTCACAAATACGACACTATTCACCGAAAAATGAAATTTCTTTTTTTGTCCAAAATATCTATTCTGGATACTAGCTTTGATTGTATCCATGTTTTGATCATTCTTGAATTTTACCCCACTCACGGTTATTTATGAAGTATTTTGAATGGGAATTGTTTAAAGTACTAATCCTTAATATTTATTCTTTTGCTTCAATTGGATTCGTTTTCTTTAAAATATTTTTCATCATCCTCGGTCTTAAATGATGATATAACGGAATATCTTTGGCACTGTGGTGCAAAGATGAATGATTTTCGATGAATATCTTTGGCCCGTAGTAGTGCAAAAAGATGAGCAGTGTTTAGATGAACATGACCAACTAATGAATATCTTTGATGCGAAAGTGCAAAGATGACTTGTTGATGAATATCTTTGGCATGTAGTGCAAAGATGACTTGTTGATGTATATCTTTGGTCCGTAGTGCAAAAGATGAATTTATTAGTAGGATTATGAACATGAAGCGTGATTTGGTATAACCATAATCTTTGATGTTTCGTGTGATGAAAATTATCTTTGTCTGGATGAGGAAAGGAATTTAGAACAACAATTACGATTATGAGTTATACATGTGATTGTGGGATGTGAATTTTGATTGATGTTACAGGGATAAAACATTGTTGGTGGACTTTTAACATGGAGAAGATAATAGATTTTATGGTCTATTTGACTCTTCTAATGGATTGCTCGTTCCGCTGCAACTATGGTTGAAAAGTTTTATCATCTACCATATGTTCTAATTCTCTGATTTATTACTGTTGAAGGCTATTGATAATTTATTTATCTTTAGTTATGATATTCTTTACTGAGCTAGTTGTGCTCACCCTTTTGCTTCACAATTCCTTTCACGTAATAAAAGTGTAGCTGGGTCGAGCGGGGGAATAACAAGGGAATAGGACGATGGTCTATAGATGTTGAGGGTGAGGTGAATTTAACTTGGAAGGGTGTTTTGCCACTATCATACAAGATGTCTAATGACATACAACCTCGTGTCATCATAAGACAGGGTTGTGCTCATCCACTTGCTGAGTATATCTACCAACACTATCTATATGATCTTGGAGTCTATTGGAAATATAACTCTCAATTAGAGACATTGGAGATAATGATATGTCAAGAGAAGACTCGCCATTGGGAAGAATATGATAGTAATCTTCTCGTTTTTCTTTGGGGTCTATTGGGTCAACCAAGGATAATTCTGTGGCCATATGATATCTATAATAACCTAGACGCATGGCCTCCTATGTACGAAGTGACAATTGTTTGAAAATTGATATTTTATCTTTTATGATAAAATAATATTTTATTATATTATTATATAATAATGATGATATTTTTACAATAAATGTGGGATATATGAGTATATGAGTAGGAAGAGTATTTTTGTTGTAAAAGTTGTTTAAAACATGTTAAACATATCTGTAGGCCCATTTCTTGACTGAAATTTGATTATAGCCTGTAAAATCGTCCGTTTATGGATTTCGGTCAATTTCTGTTTGGAATTTGGGAAAACTTTCCTCTGCAAAGTTGTAGAGAATTGAATTTCCTATAAAAGTCGCAAGATTCGAAATTTCTGATAAAAGGGCTATTTATTATGAATTATTGAAGTTCCGGATTAATTAATTATTATTATTTGGAGTTTTAAATAAATTAATTGAGAAAAACGTTTTTTTGATGGTTTTGGTTGTTGGAATGTGCTGAAATCAGTTGTTAAGAGGTTGGCGTGAAAATTTTATAATAATAATAATAATATTTTATTAATTTTTCTGCTTTGGTGTTCTAAGCATTTTCTTATAAATAGGGTGCTTATGTTAGAATTGAAAATCATACCAAAAACTAAAGATTTCTCTCTCTATTATATCGAGCGTATTTTGTGAGTATTTTAGTACTTTGAGTATTGCTATACGGTGCAAGTTCTTTCAGCACTATATCCAGTATTCTAGTCAAAAGTACTATTCTTTCTGAGGTAAGGGATTGTAAGGGAGATTATTTTCTTCATAAATGATATTATTTCTATAATATTATTATGCTAAAATATTGGTTTGAACTTTTTATCAAATTTGGAACTTTTTCATGTCGGGGTTACTATTCACGAGTTACTATTCATGAGTTACTATTCACGAGTTACTATTCACGAGTACTATTCACGAAGCGTGATGATTTTTGTGTGAAATTTCTATCTTTTGGTGTCGGAGTTACTATTCACGTATACGACACTATTCACGAATACGACACTATTCACCGAAAAATGAAATTTCTTTTTTTTGTCCAAAATATCTATTCTGGATACTAGCTTTGATTGTATCCATGTTTTGATCATTCTTGAATTTTACCCCACTCTGGTTATTTATGAAGTATTTTTGAATGGGAATTGTTTAAAGTACGAATCCTTAATATTTATTCTTTTGCTTCTTTGGATTCGCTTTTCTTTAAAATATTTTTCATCATCCTCGATCTTAAATGATGATATAACGGAATATCTTTGGCTCGTAGTGCAAAGATGAATGATTTCGATGAATATCTTTGGCCCAGTGCAAAGATGAACAGGTGTTTAGATGAACATGACCAACTAATGAATATCTTTGGTCTGTAGTGCAAAGATGACTTGTTGATGAATATCTTTGGCCTGTAGTGCAAAGATGACTTGTTGATGTATATCTTTGGCCCGTAGTGCAAAAAGATGAATTTATTAGTAGGATTATGAACATGAATCGTGATTTGGTATAACCATAATCTTTGATGTTTCGGTGATGAAAATTATCTTTGTCTGGATGAGGAAAGGAATTTAGAACAACAATTACGATTATGAGTTATACATGTGATTGTGGGATGTGAATTTTTGATTGATGTTACGAGGATAAAACATTGTTGGTGGACTTTTAACATAGAAGATAATAGATTTTATGGTCTATTTGACTCTTCTAATGGATTGCTCGTTCCGCTGCAACTATGGTTGAAAAGTTTTATCATCTACCATATGTTCTAAATCTCTGATTTATTACTGTTGAAGGCTATTGATAATTTATTTATCTTTAGTCATGATATTCTTTACTGAGCTAGTTGTGCTCACCCTTTTGCTTCACAATTCCTTTCAGGTAATAAAAGTGTAGCTGGGTCGAGCGGGGGAATAACAAGGGAATAGAACGGTGGTCTATAGATGTTGAGGGTGAGGTGAATTTAACTTGGAAGGGTGTTTTGCCACTATCATACAAGATGTCTAATGACATACAACCTCGTGTCATCATAAGACAGGGTTGTGCTCATCCACTTGCTGAGTATATCTACCAGCACTATCTATATGATCTTGGAGTCTATTTGAAATATAACTCTCAATTAGAGACATTGGAGATAATGATATGTCAAGAGAAGACTCGCCATTGGGAAGAATATGATAGTAATCTTCTCGTTTTTCTTTGGGGTCTATTGGGTCAACCAAGGATAATTCTGTGTCCATATGATATCTATAATAACCTAGACGCATAGCCTCCTATGTACGAAGGTTTCCTTGCCAAAGATTCTAATTTCTAAAACAATTTTCGACTATACCTTTATGTAAGGTGTCATTATGAGGTGCTGTCCACGGTTGGGACATGAGTCACAGTTGATATATATTTGTATCCAAACTCACAACATATGTGTTGTTGTATTTTGCACGACAATTGTTGTAATAAAGTTGTAGTTGTTTTCTGTACCATGTATTTGGCGACTCAGAATGGGTTAGATGAAATGGACCTATTTTGGGGTTGTTACATTTGGTATCAGAGCTTAGGGATATGATCTCTGGCGGAGATCGGGATTAGAACTAGGAGGGGAGAGATGAGTAAATCCTTCGCTAGTGTGTCCTACCTAAGCTTAATTGTTGGTCGGTCATAATATACGAATATTATGTGATATGTTAATTTGCTTAATTAACCCTTGTTTTATGGCAGTATTTGAGAATGGCAGCTGAGAATGCTAACAATGGAGTAAATGAGACTGTGGGGATACCTCTAATCACTAACCATGATAATGTGATGTCAGACGAAGAAGGAATTAGAGATATCCATGTGGTGAGTGAAGAATTGATAGTTGCACCCGAGATAGTCACAGAGGTAACAGCTGAGAGTGAGGAAGAAGAGGTACCTGAGGAGAGTTTATTAGAGGTATTATATGATCAAAATGTAGAATTTCAAAATCGTATTCATGAGTTAGAAGAAAAGTTGAAGAGCGACGGTGATTGGGGAGCAAAAAGGATGCAACGATTCAAGCTTGTGTTACCCGATATGTGATGCTTGAACAGAAGCATTCTTTGGCAGAGTATAAGATGATAAAGATGGAATCTGAGCTGAAAGAAGAAAAAACTGAACGGGTGAGAATAAGTGATACATGGGCAAAAGCCGCACGACACGTGGATATTGTGGAAAGAGATGTCCGATCTAAGAAGGCTAAAATAGATGATATGAATTTCTCTTTTTGGAAAGCAATTGGGAGAACCCAACATCGAGTTTTGAATTACCCTGTACAAAGCGGTCAACCTGAATTCGATATGGATCAAAGATTGATGATTCAGATCATGAATCAGGAGTACGGCGAGGCAGTTGAGGGAGGAATATGCCCTATAGAAAAGTATATTTCAACCAGAGTGATGACGCCAAATGTTGCCCAGATATAAGTCAAAGCCAAGAAAGTAGTTCGAGGGATATATTGCTTATTGATTATGATGTGGGAGTATTATCCAATGTTAAAATTTGGCTGATCCTTTTACAAAGACCTTGTGATCTTCTAAAGTTTTTGATTTTCATCTTGAGGGAATGGGTATTAGACTTATGGTAAATTGGGTTTAGGGCTAGTGGGAGATTGTAAGGTTTAAGCCCAGAAAAATCCAATGTTGATATTTATTTTATTATTTTAATAATAACATTTAATTTAATTTTGCATAATTAAATGTGTCATAAATTTTGTCCATAATTATACATTTTATAATTTATGTATATGAAGGAGTGTCATATACAGAAGACATACATTATATATTATGTATAATTAAAAAAATATATTATTCTCAATCTTAGATGAAAATGGATAAACCATTCTAGTAGATTGTAATACAGTTGATTGGATGATTTGTCTTAGTCATGTAAAGTGAAGACTTTAATCTAGTGTATTGGTGTATTTTTGAAATACATAGAACTGGATCGTTGCAAAAAATTATTTGTAAATACTGTTATTATAAATAATTTTTCAATTACTATTAATGTGCAATTACTCTTAATCCTGAGAGAATAATGAACTTAATTTTATAATGTATGTCACTTTAATATATTAAAGAGTGAGATTTTAAATACTATCAATACCTCAATATGTTGGGTGATATATGTTATAAAATTAGGAACATGTATTTTTCAAGATGAAATTATACAATTAAATTATAATATCCCCTTGGTATAATTTATTGGTTGATCACCAGAATCGTGGCCAAGTATTTTAGTAATTCAAATTATTAAAGTATTAATTTAATTTATTAAATTAATGTGTGATCAAAAGTGTATAAATTATGTAGTCAAGCATATAAGCAGTAAACGTAGTGTGTTAACAGCTTTATTCCTACACGCGTTTATGGATATTATTGTAGAGGAGTATATTTTTGCAAGATACTAATAGTGGAAGGATTTAATTAATTAATTTTAATTCTATTAATTCTAGAGTGCAATTATAACTATTTAGTGGAATTAGTTATAATTAATATAATTCTAATTGATTAAAGAGTTAATCAGAAATTAGTATTATATTGGAGCTAGAGTTGTAGAATCCTACTTGATCCCCACTTTAGCCCTTATTAAGATGTAACAAAATAGCAGGATAAAATATATCAGATAAGTTTTCAAATTATCCTGATAAATATCAGGGAATTGAGGACTCTATATATTATATCACTTTGCAGTATTTTGAGCCCACACTCAAAAAAGTACGTAATATCAAAATAAGGGTGTAAGACCCCAACTTTTATAAATAAATATGAATTTTCTATAAATATTATTTTTGAACATTATGGAGTAAATTTGATATAATGTTATAGTTGTGGGTAATATTTATAAATTTTGCAAAGTAAGCAAGTTGTTATAAAATATTCGTTTGGTCGGGAAATATTCTTTTTGTCGGGGAATATTCGTACAATGACACAATCATTGGTGGACCCCACAAGCGAAAATTATTGTCGGATTGAGAAAACGATAAAAAACTTTTTATGAAAATAACGGCGGAGGTGTTACTGATTAAAACTGTTGAACTACCCGGTAATAATAAAAGAAAAGAATCTGGCGTGGTTACATAGTAGCACTTTGCATTTATTGATTATTGATGCTTACGTGAGAAGTCACTAAGCTATACTCAATTATTGCTATAGTAATTGCTGTATCATAATCTCTTATATTATTGATTCAATTATTGTCACGTTATCATCGTATAATATGTTATATTATTAAATCAATAATTGAGACGACAAGTTATAAATGATTAATAATTGTTGAAAGATTAAATATGTGTTGATTAAAAATAAAATGATTTGTGGTAATATTTATTAAATCCTTGATGTATATAAAGAGTCTATTATGAGACGTTTGTGGTAAGTTTGGTTATTTTATGGGGGGCCCATATGTCATCATCTAAGAGTCTCTTCGTTAATAGTAATTACCTTCGTCAATAGTAATTACCTTCGTCAATAGTAATTACCTTCATCAATAGTAATTACCTTCGTCAATAGTAACTACCTTTACCAGACGTCAAACCACTTGCCATTTCATATTACAGGCGTCGAACCACTTGTCATTTCATATTACAAGCGTCAAACCACTTTTCTTTTCACATCACCAGTCGTCAAGCCACTTGCCTTTTCACATTTCAAGTGCTAAGCTAGAAATCTTCTATAAATAGAGGCCTAGTGCTTCATTATTTTTCACGAATTCATTCAAGCTATAGAGAGAGAAAGTATAGAGAGAATAAGAGAGAAAGAAGAAGAGTATTACATTACTACTACACATCTGCAGATTCAATCTACTACTAATGTAAGGGGTGTTATTCTTTCTTATTCATGAAGAGAACTGTTGTTATTCCATTGCTTATTATTCTGTTGGAATAACCTGTATACGCGGTTTACCCTATACTTGGTGACATTCTTCTATTATTCATTGGAACATCACATGTCGTGTGTTTTACAGGACTGGTTAAATCTTTATTATTATTACATTGGAACATCTTGTGCATGTGTTTTACAGGATGCGGTTAAAATCTTTATTATTACTGTTGGAACATCTGCTTGATTGCAAATTTTGCCTAACCTGGTTCCGTTATTATTATTCTGTTGGAATAACCTGTCTATGCGAAGTACCACATGCATGGTGATTTCTTTTGTTATTCCATTCTTTATTATTCTCAATTGGTTAAAGTTTTGACTTCTATACTCCATGAAATTAGTAGAATATCCTTGATATTTGCGTTTCATCCAGTATCTTTTCATGGAAATATTCTTCTGATCATTCTTGAATTTTACTCTACAAAGCAGTATCATGTTGACAATTTGGACATTATTAGTTCCTGGATAAATTAATTCTTGAACTTGTTTTATTGAATTCTTATATCATTGTCATCATCTTCATGTTTATATTATGTTGAAAGTCATTTGTGGCCTGTAGTGCATAGATGGACTTGGTATGATTATGACCAGGGATTATTCGTTGTAATCATGACCGTAATGTTACAAATGATGTGGTAAAAGTTATCATTGGCCTGTAGTGCATTGATGGACAGTTGTTGGCATGATCATGACCATTAATAAATACACGAATGTCCTTGGCTGTAGTGCATGGATAATTTGTGGTCGTGATACTAAAGAATATCTTTGGTAGTAGTGCGGGGGTGATTCGATGATGTGGATTATTTATTAAAATTCGAGTCCCAATGATAAAAGTCATGAAAAACCTTTTAAATCATAAAAGATAGTAGATTTTATTCTCTACTTGACTCTATTAATGGATTGCTTGTGTTCACTGTGAGTTAAACTTGATGTTGTTATATTTTATCGGTTTAACTTTGTTGAAGGCTAACGATAATTTATTACGCATTATCTTAGTCATAATATTTCTTCTTGGGCTAGTTGAGCTCACCCTTTCTTTCTTTGTTCTCTTGAGTGAAATGAGAACATAGTAGGGACTAGTCGGGAGAATGGAGTGGACGGTCCGGAGGATAGCATTAGTAGTCCTCACTATTACGTGAAATAGTGTGTTAATAATTGTAATGAGGACTCTTTTTGAGTTTGTATAATCTCTAGTAGACAATAATTGTATTCAAACTCACATTTATGTTTTCATCATATTGTACACGACAGTTGTATTAGTAAGTTGTATTTGAATTTTGTACCATGTATATCAGCGACCCAAGATGGGTGATGTATACCTAATTTTGGGGCGTCACGATTATATATCAAAGCTTAGGATATGATCCTGGCTAAGATGTGGGAATAGTACTAGAGGAGGAGAGGGGGAATTCCTTCGCTTAGTATGACCTACCTAAGTTTATGTGGTATTTAATTGGTCGGTTAGAATTTAGGGATAATATGTTACATGTCAATTAACCTTTGTTTTGTGGCGATGATCTGAAAATGACATCCGAGAATGTTGAGAATAGCAATGGAGCACAAAGCACCGTTGATTCACCACATATCAATAATCGAGGATAATGTGCATCGAAGGCGCATAATCCTCATGCAAACAACAACACCGACCAAATGATGAATGATCAAATGTTCGGGGTTTTATGCAATTCATGCAACAAAGAAAGTAGAGCGGCTCTTGTCCAAAATGCAGGTGGAAACACTGAAAACTCTCGGGCGGTCACCGCTAAACAGTTCAAGGAGCTGGGACCACCGAAGTTTAAGGGAGAGCCAAAACCACTTATGGCGGAAGCATGGATAAAGCAGATCACCAAGATATTTGATGTCTTGGGATGCTCCGAGGAGCAAAAGGTTCCATTTGCCGCCTTTTATGTTTGCGGAGAGAGTGATTCTTGGTGGGAATCCAGAAAGCGTACTCAACTGCCGTCAGATGAAGATGTCTTGGGAGAAGTTCCAAGAGTTGTTCAACGATAAATACTTTCCCGAAAGTATTCGTCACATGAAGGAGGTGGAGTTTATCAAGTTGGAACAAAACAATATGACCATGTCGCAATACGAGGCTAAATTTACGGAGTTATCCCGGTTTGCGTCCCACTTGGTGGATAATGAAGAGAGAATGACACGGATGTTTTTAAGAGGTTTGAAGCCGGAGATACGTCAACATCTTATTTCTCATAAACTGTGTTTATATTCAGATGTTGTAAATAGGGCTCAGTTAGTGGAGCGCGATAACGAGTCAACGCAACTAAAAGAGAAGCGGTGGCAAAATGATAATACCAATGAGAGCGATCATTGAAGCGGTGACAACAAGCGTGGAGGAATCAACATGCGAAATGGTAACCACTTGGTGGTGTCGGGGCCAAAATAATAAGAATGGACATTTCAAGAGGAGGAGATTCAACAATGATGGAAAGGCGTCGACCAAATTTTGTCATTAAGGAAGGAGAGCGACCACCTATCATATGTTTCAAATGCGGAGGGAGGGCACATCACCCAAAGCGCGCGATGTCGTCCAAAGCATGTTATAATTATGGAAGAGAAGGTCACTTAGCCCGATTTTGTCGTTCACCGAAGGCAAATTCAGCTAGGATGGAGGCACCAAAGGCCGTCCCAGAAAAGTCAAAACTGGTAGTGCAAGGGAGAGCGTTTGTTGTGACCTCCCAGAAAGCAAGGAACCCGAATGAGGTCATCACGGGTAAGCTTATCATAAACGCTTAACTAAATCTATACTTTATTTGATAAGGAATCTACCCATTCTTTTATTTCTCCTACTTGCGCTCATCGATTAAATTTGACTCCGGAGAAATTAGACTTTGACTTATCTGTGGAAACTCCGTTGGGAGAAACCTTCATTACATCCATTGTTTATAAGTCTTGTTTGGTTCAAATCGGTACCCTCACATTACCTGTAGAACTTATTTCATTGAAAATACTTGCATTTGACGTGATTCTAGGGATTGATTGGTTAACTACTCATCATGCAAAAATTGATTGTTTAAAGTAAGGTTGTTAGCTTTCATATTCCTAATCAACCTATTATGCGAATTCAAGCGACCAAACCATTAAAATCAATCATGGTCATCTCAAGCCATAAAGCTATTCGTTTATTAAAAACGGATGTCAAGCTTTCTTAGCTCATGTCACAGATTTAAACAAAAATACGCCAGTTTTGAACGATATTTCTATTGTTAATAAATTTCCTGACGTATTCACCGAAGAACTTCCTGGCCTACCCTGTGACGCCCCCAAAAATAGGTATACATCACCCATTCTGAGTCGCCAAATACATGGTACAAAAATAACTACAACTTCATTAATACAATTGTCGTGCAAAATACGACAACACATAAACTGTGAGTTTAAATACAAATATTGTCTTCTAGACAATATCCACACTCAAATAAGTCCTTATTACAATTATTGATACACTATTTTACAAAATAGTGAGGACTACTAAAACAACTATCTTGAACCATTACTCCACACCCCGAC
Source organism: Panax ginseng (assembly GCA_020205605.1). NCBI lineage: Eukaryota > Viridiplantae > Streptophyta > Magnoliopsida > Apiales > Araliaceae > Panax > Panax ginseng. The sequence continues at coordinate 84,348,306 of CM035147.1, forward strand.
TAGTTCCCGCTATATTCTCGTCTCCTGAGAAGAAAATGGAACAAAAAGGAAAAGCTCAACTAGCCCAGTAAAGAATATTATGACTAAGATAATGTACAACAAATTATCCTTAGTCTTCAATAGGGAAAAATCTGATAGAATACAATAGAAAACAAGTTTTAGATAAACAACTGCAGCGGAAACAACAATTCATTAGCAGAGTTAAGTAGAGAATGAAATCTACTATCATCTATGAATTTAAAAGTCCATCATCGATATTTTATCCTTGTAACATCAATCAATATACATCATAAATCAAATATTCATCATCTTTGCACTATGTGCCAAAGATATTCACCAGTTGGTCATGTTCATCTAAACACCTGTTCATCTTTGCACTACGGGCCAAAGATATTCATCAGAAATCATTCATCTAAACACATGTTCATCTTTGCACTACGGGCCAAAGATATTCATCAAAAATCATTCATCTTTGCACTACAGGCCAAAGATATTCAGTTATATCATCATTTAGGACTGAGGATGATGAAAAATATTTTAAAGAAAAAGAATCCAGTGAAACAAAAGAACAAATATTAAGGATTCGTACTTTACACAATCCAAGTTCAAAAATACTTCATAAATAATCAGAGTGGAGTAAAATTCAAGAATGAAGACCAAAATATAGATCCAATCAAAGATAGGAATCATAACAGACAATCTTGGACATAGAAAAGAAAATTTAATTTTTCTGTGAATAGTAAATGATTCGTGAATAATGCAATGTATCTGTGAATAGTCTTAGAATCGTGAATTGTAACTCCGACACCAAAAGATAGAAATTCCACAAGAAAATCATCATGCTTCGTGAATAGTATTCGTGAATAGTAACTCATGAATAGTAACTCGTGAATAGTAACTCATGAATAATAACTCCGACATGAAAAGTTTCAAATTTGATAAAAATTCAGACCAATATTTTGGCATAATGATATTGAAGAAATAATATCATTTACGAAGAAAATAACATCCCTTACCTCAGAAAGAATAATACTTCTGACTGAAATACTGGATATAGTGCTAAAAGAACTTGCACCGTATAGCAATACTCGAAGTACTAAAATACTCACAAAAATACGCTCGATATATAGAGAGAGAAAGAGAGAGAAATCTGTAGTTTCTGGTGTGATTTTCAATTCTAACCTAAGCACCCTATTTATAGGAAATTGCTTAGAACACCGAAGCAGAAAATTTAATATAATAATAATATATATATTATAAATTCTTACGCACACCCTCATTGATCCAAACATATCAGCCACACATGTGCCAAACTTGCCAAAAACGTTTTTGTGATTTAAAATATTTTAAACTTACAAAAATTAATTATTTCGGAACTTTAGAACTTAAATAATTCATAATAAATAGCCCTTTTATCAGAAAATTTGAATCTCGCGATGTTTTATAGGAAATTCAATTTTCTACAACTTTGCAGAAGATAGTTTTTCCAAATTCCAAACAGAAATTGACCAAGAAATCCACATACAGACGATTTTTCATTTATAGTCAAATTTCAAATAAAAAAAAAATGAGGTCCACCGACACACAAAACATGTGTTAATCATTTAATGCAACAAAAATACTCTTTTCTCCTCATATACTCATATATCCCACATTCATTGTAAAAATATCATCACTATTCTATTATAATAATATAATAAAATATTATTTTATCGAAAAGATAAAATATCAATTTTTAACAATTGTCACTTTAAAATTTTCTCCATCTATATCTACATAAAATCAATATTTTACTCATCATATAAATCAATAATTAATTATTCACAAATAATATTCTGAGAATCACAATATTGACAATGACAGGCGGTTCGGGAAAGATGGGCTTTCAATAAGAATTTCTCCTTCTTTGGCGCAATTAGGTGACCAAACCTCTCCTTAGACAAAACTTTCTAGACATTGCCAATAATGTTTTCTAATAATATTATTCAGATAATATGAATTATTGCTTCGATAATGGAAAATACTATGTAGTGACAATTATTGAAACAACAGTAATATAAAATATTAACGCAGCAATTATTGAATCAATAAAATAAAATCTTTGAGCGGTAACTCATCGTAATGATTATTGAGTAGTGCCTTCTTACGTAAGAATCAATAATTGGTGCAATACCGGTGCTTCTCTTGTGCAACAACGCCAGACATCGTGTTTTAACCACCGGATATTCCAACAAGATAATCTTGGTAACAACTACGCCATAGTTATTTATAAACAACTTATACTTGTCGTTTTCTTCATCCAATCGCTTTCGTTATGGGGCCCACAAAAGATCGTGTTCGTCGCATACGAATATTCCGACAGCGAAAGAATATTCCACGACCAAGCGAATATTCCCAAACAATAATGAATATTTTATAACCACTTGCTTATTTGAAATATTTGCGCATTTTACCCATAACTAACCACATTAATCAAATCAACCCCTTACTATTTCAAAATAATAAAGAGAAAATTAAATCTTCATTTATAAAAAGTTGGGGCCTTACAACCTCCCTCCTTATGAAATTTCGTCCTCGAAATTGACATGCGTAGGACATGATCCTTCCCATCCAAGATCTTGGTTGGTATCTCCTAAATACGTTAAGTTTTCGGCTATCTCAAATCGGTTCTAACTCAATAATGTGGTTCGGGTCATCCACATATTTACGTAACATCGATACATAAAAAGCGTTATAAACACATGTCATACTTGGCGGTAAAACGAAGTCTATAAGCCCACGGTTCCAATTCGATCGAGGATTTCAAATGGACTAATAAATCGAAGGATTGAGATTTTCTCACATCGCCGATTCTCGCTTTTGGAATAATGACTTTTTGCATATTCTTCTTCATATTCATCAACTCCAGGTCTGTAGCTTGAGCATCTTTAAATTTATCGATTAAAGTTGATTTTACTCGTATATCATCACGTGATCCATAGAGTCTTTAACTCTATCTCTATCATTTGTAAGTCATACGAAATGGGTCTTTTTGTTAAAAACATCGCACTTGTAACCACATACGATTTTCTACTCAACAAGTCAGCTACCACGTTCGTTTTTTTTTCCAGGATGGTATGGTCAGAACAGGTGCCAAAATGAGTCTCCTCTTGAGTTATTCGAAGCTCTTCCCATATTCCTTGCTCCATTCGAATTTTGTATCTCTACGAGTCAGCTGCGTTAATGGAATAGCGATTCGAGAAAATCTTTCCATGAATCTCCGATAATAACCAACTAAGCCTAGAAAGCTACGTATTTTGATTACTGACTTAGGTTGCTCTCAACTATGACTCATATCCCAATCTTGGATAGCACGTCACCATGGTACCTATCAGTTTACTATCGCACAAATATGGCGTCCCCTACGGAGAGTCTGGCTTCGGTGCATTCCACAAAAGAAGTCACCAGATAGAGGCTAAGGTACCAAATTCTATAGTTGAATTTTTAACTCCTGAAGTTCAATAGGAGCCATTCGATATGAGATTTTAGAAATGGATTTTGTACTGGGTTCAAAGTCAATACAAAATTCAATATCAAACTTTGGGAGTAAGCCAAGAAATTCTTTAGGAAATACATCAGGAAGTTTACTAACAATAGAAATATCATTCAAATCTGACGTATTTTTGTTCAAGTCCATAACATGGGCTAAGAAAACTTAACATCCATTTTTTCAATAAACGAATGAGTTTATGGCTTGATATGAAAGTGTTTGACTTCAATGGTTTGGTTGCTTGAATTCGAATAATAGGTTGCTTAGGAATATGAAAACTAACAACCTTACGAAAGCAATCAATTTTGCCATGATGAATAGTTAATCAATCAATCCCCAAAATCACATCAAAAGTAAGTATCTTTAAAGAAATAAGGTCAACGGGTATGTAATGTGATGGTGCCAACTTGGATCAAACAAGATTTTTAAGCGGTGGATGTAACGAAAGTTTCTCATAACGGAGTTTTTGAGATAAGTCAAAGTCTATTTTTCTCCGAGTCAAGTTTAAGCGTTGAGTATAAGCAGGAGAGATAAATGAATGGGTAGAACCAGTATCTAATAAGGTATAAACTTCGTAAAAATTTATAATTAACTAACCCGTGCTAAATTCGTTCGGGTTCCTCGTATTCTGACCAGTCACGACAAACACTCTTCCAGGAACCGTTGACTTTGACTTTTTTGGGACAGCCTTTTAAGTCACCATCCCCGCTGGACTGGGTTTCGCTACCATACAATCTCGAGCGATATGACCTTCTTTTCCATAATTATAACATACCTTGGAAGGTTTTGAACAGTTTGGACTTATGTGTCCCTCTTCTCCGCATCTGTAGCATCTAACTGGCGGTCTTTCTCCTCCTCTAAAATTCGTTGCTGGTGTTGGTGTCGACGTCTTCCCGTCATTGTTAAATCTTCTCTTCTTGAAATTTCCACTTGAGTTATTTCTTCTATTATCTTGGCCATGATTACTACCGAAGTTGTTACCATTTCTGGCATGATAATTTCCTCCACGATGGTTATCATTGTTCCGATGACCGTTACCACCGATATGATTATCATCGAGTTGTTGGTCATTATTCTTCAGTTGAGCCGACTCATTATCACGCTCCAATAACTGAGCCCTATTCACAACATCTGAATATAAATAAAGTTTGTGAGAAATGAGGTATTGACGTATTTTGGGTTTCAAACCTCGCAGAAATATTCGTGTCATTCTCTCCTCATTATCAACCAAATGGGATGCAAATCGAGACAACTCGGCAAACTTAGCTTCGTACTATGACACATTCATATTATTTTGCTCCAGCTTGATGAACTCTACCTCCTTCATGTTACGAATACTTTCGGGAAAGTACTTGTCGTTGAACAATTCTTGGAACTTCTCCCAAGACATCTTCAGTGCGGTAGGCTGAGTACGCTTTACGGATTCCCACCAATAATCTGCCTCTCCTCGCAACATGAAGGTGGCGAAATGAACCTTTTGCTCCTCTGAGCATCCCAAGACATCAAATATTTTAGTGATCTGCTTTATCCACGTCTCTGTAGTAAGTGGTTACGGCTTTCCCAAAACTCTCGTGTCCTAAATCCTTGAACTACTTAGCGGTGACCATCCGTGAGTTGCCAGTGTTTCCACCTGCATTTTGAACAGTAGTCTCTTTCGTTTGGTTTTGCATGAATTCTAGAAAGTTCCTAAACATACCATCGTTCATCATACGCTTTCGGTGTTGTTTTCGGAGGAACATTGCCAGCCTGTTGCACGTTGTCATCATTGGTGAGCAAAGGTGTCTCCACGGTCTCATTTACTCCACTGTTAACATTCTCAGTCGACATTCTTAAACATCGCTTATAAAACAAGGGTTAATTAAACAAATTAACAAATCACATAATACCCCTATATTATGACCGACCAACAAATAAGCTTAGGTAGGACACACTAGCGAAGGATTACTCGTCTCTCCCCTCCTAGTTATATTCCCTGATCTCCGCCAGAGATCATATCCCTAAGCTCTGATACCAACTGTGACGCCCCCAAAATAGGTATACATCACCCATTCTGAGTCGCCAAATACATGGTACAGAAATAACTACAACTTCATTAATACAATTGTCGTGCAAAATACGACAACACATAAACTGTGAGTTTAAATACAAATATTATCTTCTAGACAATATCCACACTCAAATAAGTCCTCATTACAATTATTGATACACTATTTTACAAAATAGTGAGGACTACTAAAACAACTGTCTTGAACCATTACTCCACACTTTGAACTAGTTCATTATATTCTCGTCTCACGAGAAGAAAATGGAACAAAAAGGAAAAGGGTGAGCTCAACTAGCCCAAGATAAAGAATATTATGACTAAGATAATGTACAACAAATTATCCTTAGTCTTCAACGAGGAAAAATCGATAGAATACAATAGACAACAAGTTTTAGATCAACAAGCTGCGGTGGAAACAACAATTCATTAGAAGAGTTAAGTAGAGAATGAAATCTACTATCATCTATGAATTTAAAAGTCCATCATCGATATTTTATCCTGTAACATCAATCAATATACATCATAAATCAAATATTCATCTTTGCACTACTGAGGCCAAAGATATTCACCCGATTAGTCATGTTCATCTAAACACATGTTCATCTTTTCACTATGGGCCAAAGATATTCATCGAAATCATTCATCTTTGCACTCTGGGGCCAAAGATATTCGGTTATATCATCATTTAGGGTGAGGATGATGAAAATATTTTAAAAAAGCGAATCGGTGAAACAAAAGAACAAATATTAAGGATTCGTACTTTACACAATCCAGGTTCAAAAATACTTCATAAATAATCAGAGTGGAGTAAAATTAAAGAATGAAGACCAAAACATAGATCCAATCAAAGATAGGAATCATAACAGACAATCTTGGACATAAAAAAGAAAATTTAATTTTTCTATGAATAGTGTTGTATTCGTGAATAGTGTCGTATACGTGAATAGTACCGTATACGTGAATAGTAACTCCGACACCAAAAGATAGAAATTCCACAAGAAAATCATCATGCTTCGTGAATAGTACTCGTGAATAGTAACTCGTGAATAGTAACTCATGAATAGTAACCCCGACATGAAAAGTTCCAAATTTGATAAAAATTCAGACCAATATTTCGGCATAATGATATTGAAGAAATAATATCATTTATGAAGAAAATAACATCCCTTACCTCAGAAAGAATAGTACTTACATTTGAAATCTTTGGATATAGTGCTAAAAGAACTTGCAAGTATAGCAATACTAAAGTACTAAAATACTCACAAAAATACGCTTCGATATATAGAGAGAAAGAGAGAGAAATCATAGTTTACGGTGTGATTTTCAATTCTAACCTAAGCACCCTATTTATAGGAAATTGCTTAGAAACAAAGCGAGAAAATTTAATATAATAATAATATATATATTATAAATTCTTTACGCACACCCTCATTGATCCAAAAACATATAAATACACATGTGCCAAACTTGCCAAAAACGTTTTTGTGATTTAAAATATTTTAAACTTACAAAAATTAATTATTTCGGAACTTTAGAACTTAAATAATTCATAATAAATAGCCCTTTATCAGAAAATTTGAATCTCGCGATGTTTTATAGGAAATTCAATTTTCTACAACTTTGCAGAAGATAGTTTTTCCAAATTCCAAACAGAAATTGACCGAAATCCACATACGGACGATTTTTCAGGCTATAGTCAAATTTCAGTAAAAAAAATGAGGTCCACCGACACACAAAATATGTGTTAATCATTTAATGCAACAAAAATACTCTTTCTCCTCATATACTCATATATCCCACATTCATTGTAAAAATATCATCACTATTCTATTATAATAATATAATAAAATATTATTTTATCAGAAAAGATAAAATATCAATTTTTAACAATTGTCACTTTAAAAATTTTCTCCATCTATATCTACATAAAATGAATATTTTACTCATCATATAAATCAATAATTAATTATTCACAAATAATATTACAGAATCACAATATTGACAACGAGCGGTTCTAGGAAAGATGGGCTTTCAATAAGAATTTCTCCTTCTTGGCGCCATGATTAGGTGACCAAACCTCTCCTTAGACAAAACTTTCTAGACATTGCCAATAATGTTTTCTAATAATATTATTCAGATAATATGAATTATTGCTTCGATAATGGAAAATACTATGTAGTGATAATTATTGAAACAACAGTAATATAAAATATCAACGCAGCAATTATTGAATCAATAAAATAAAATACTGAACAGTAACTACTGTAACAGTTATTGAGTAGTGCCTTCTTACGTAAGAATCAATAATTGGTGCAATACTGGTATGCTTCTCTTGTGCAACAACAGCGCCATTCACGTGTTTTAACCACCGGATATTCCAACGGTGATACTTGGTAACAACTACATAGTTATTTATAAACAACTTATACTTGTCGTTTTCTTCATCCAATCTCTTTCCGTTATGGGGCCCACAAAAGACTGTGTCGTCGTACGAATATTCCCCGACAGCAAGAATATTCCACGACCAAACGAATATTCCCCGACAACAATGAATATTTTATAACCACTTGCTTATTTGAAATATTTGCACATTTTACCCATAACTTACCACATTAATCAAATCAACCCCTTACTATTTCAAAATAATAAATAGAGAAAATTAAATCTTCATTTATAAAAAGTTGGGGCCTTACAACCTCCCCTCCTTATTCAATTTCGTCCTCGAAATTAACATGCGTAGGACATGATCCTTCCCATCCAAGATCTTGACTGGTATCTCCTCGTACGTTAAGTTTTCGGCTATCTCGTCCGGTTCTAACTCAATAATGTGGTTCGGGTCATCCACATATTTACGTAACATCGATACACGAAAAACGTTATAAACACATGTCATACTTGGCGGTAAAACGAGTCTATAAGCCACAGTTCCAATTCGATCGAGGATTTCAAATGGACTAATAAATCGAAGGATTGAGATTTTCTCACATCGCCGATTCTCGCTTTTGGAATAACGACTTTTTGCATCTTCTTCTTCATATTCATCAACTCCAGGTCTGTAGCTTGAGCATCTTTAAATTTATCGATTAAAGTTGATTTTACTCGTATATCATCACGTGATCCACAGAGTCTTTAACTCTATCTCTATCATTTGTAAGTCATACGAAATGGGTCTTTTTGTTAAAAACATCGCACTCGTAACCACATACGATTTTCTACTCAACAAGTCAGCTACCACGTTCGTTTTTTTTTCCAGGATGGTATGGTCAGAACAGGTGCCAAAATGAGTCTCTTCTTGAGTTATTCGAAGCTCTTCCCATATTCCTTGCTCCATTCGAATTTTGTATCTCTACGAGTCAGCTGCGTTAATGGAATAGCGATTCGAGAAAATCTTTCCACGAATCTCAAATAATAACCAACTAAGCCTAGAAAGCTACGTATTTTGATTACTGACTTAGGTTGCTCTCAACTATGACTCATATCCCAATCTTGGATAGTACGTCACCATGGTACCTATCAGTTTACTATCGCACAAATATGGCGTCCCCTACGAATGCAAAAGCGGTGCATTCCACAAAAGAAGTCACCGAGATAGAGGCTAAGGTACCAAATTCTATAGTTGAATTTTTAACTCCACGAAGTTCAATAGGAGCCATTCGATATGAGATTTTAGAAATGGGTTTTGTACTGGGTTCAAAGTCAATACAAAATTCAATATCAAACTTTGGGAGTAAGCCAAGAAATTCTTTAGGAAATACATCAGGAAGTTTACTAACAATAGAAATATCATTCAAATCTGACGTATTTTTATTCAAGTCCATAACATGGGCTAAGAAAACTTAACATCCATTTTTTCAATAAACGAATGAGTTTATGGCTTGATATGAAAGTGTTTGACTTCAATGGTTTGGTTGCTTGAATTGAATAATAGGTTGCTTAGGAATATGAAAACTATGACCTTACGAAAGCAATCAATTTTGGCATGATGAATAGTTAATCAATCAATCCCCAAAATCACATCAAAAGTAAGTATCTTTAAAGAAATAAGGTCAACGAGTAATGTGATGGTGCCAACTTGGATCAAACAAGATTTATAAGCAGTGGATGTAACGAAAGTTTTCTCATAACGGAGTTTTAACGAGATAAGTCAAAGTCTATTTTTTCTAGGAGTTAAGTTTAAGCGTTGAGTATAAGCGGGAGAGATAAATGAATGGGTAGAACCGATTATCTAATAAGGTATAAACTTCGTAAAATTTATAATTAACTAACTTGGTGCTAAATTCGTTCGGGTTCCTCGTATTCGACCGATCACGACAAACACTCTTCCGAGGCAGATTGACTTTGACTTTTTTGGGATGACCTTTTAAGTCACCATCCCATTGGATTTGGGTTTCGCTTCTGCGTACAATCTCGAAGCGATATGACCTTCTTTTCCACAATTATAACATACCTTGGAAGGTTTTGAGCAGTTTGGACTTATGTGTCCCTCTTCTCCATGTCTGTAGCATCTAGCTGGCGGTCTTTCTCCTCCTCTAAAATTCGTTCTTTGGTGTTGGTCTGAAAGCGTCTTCCGTCATTGTTAAATCTTCTCTTCTTGAAATTTCCACTTGAGTTATTTCTTCTATTATCTTGGCCATGATTACTAGGAAGTGGTTACCATTTACGGCATGATAATTTCCTCCACGATGGTTATCATTGTTAGATGGACCGTTACCACCGATATGATTATCATCGAGTTGTTGGTCATTATTCTTGATTGAGCCGAGGCTCATTATCACGCTCCAATAAGCGAGCCCTATTCACAACATCCGAATATAAATAAAGTTTGTGAGAAATGAGGTATTGGCGTATTTTGGGTTTCAAACCTCGCAGAAATATTCGTGTCATTCTCTCCTCATTATCAACCAAATGGGATGCAAATCGAGACAACTCGGCAAACTTAGCTTCGTACTATGACACATTCATATTATTTTGCTCCAGCTTGATGAACTCTACCTCCTTCATGTTACGAATACTTTCGGGAAAGTACTTGTCGTTGAACAATTCTTGGAACTTCTCCCAAGACATCTTGGTCACGGTGAAATTTGAGTACGCTACTGAGTTCCACCGATAATCGCCTCTCCTGCGCAACATGAAGGTGGCGAAATGAACCTTTTGCTCCTCTGAGCATCCCAAGACATCAAATATTTTAGTGATCTGCTTTATCCACGTCTCTGCCGTAAGTGGTTCTGGCTTTCCCAAAAACTCCGGCGGTCCTAAATCCTTGAACTACTTAGCGGTGACCATCGTGAGTGAGTTGCGGTGTTTCCACCGCATTTTGAGCGATAGTCTCTTTCGTTTGGTTTTGCATGAATTCTAGAAAGTTCCTAAACATACCATCGTTCATCATACGCTTTCGATTGGTGTTGTTCACGGGAGGAACATTGCCCGACTGTTACTGCGTTGTCATCATTGGTGAGCAAAGGTGTCTCCACGGTCTCATTTACTCCTTTCATTAACATTCTCGATCGACATTCTTAAATCTTGCATATAAAACAAGGGTTAATTAAACAAATTAACAAATCACATAATACCCTATATTATTATGATGAGCCAACAAATAAGCTTAGGTAGGACACACTGGCGAAGGATTACTCGTCTCTCCCTCCTAGTTATATTCCACGATCTCGCCGGAGATCATATCCCTAAGCTCGATACCAGCTGTGGCGCCCCCAAAATAGGTATACATCACCCATTCCGGAAAGTCGCCAAATACATGAGTGCGAAATAACTACAACTTCATTAATACAATTGTCGTGCAAAATCGTGAACATAAAGCTATGAGTTTAAATACAAATATTATCTTCAGACAATATCCACACTCAAATAAGTCCTCATTACAATTATTGATACACTATTTTACAAAATAGTGAGGACTACTAAAACAAACTGTCTTGAACCATTACTCACACACCCCAGACTAGTTCATTATATTCTCGTCTCACGAGAAGAAAATGGAACAAAAGGAAAAGGGTGAGCTCAACTAGCCGATAAAGAATATTATGACTAAGATAATGTACAACAAATTATCCTTAGTCTTCAACGAGGAAAAAAATCGATAGAATACAATAGACAACAAGTTTTAGATCAACAAGCTGCGGTGAAACAACAATTCATTAGAAGAGTTAAGTAGAGAATGAAATCTACTATCATCTATGAATTTAAAAGTCCATCATCGATATTTTATCCCTGTAACATCAATCAATATACATCATAAATCAAATATTCATCTTTGCACTACAGGCCAAAGATATTCACCAGTTGGTCATGTTCATCTAAACACATGTTCATCTTTTCACTATGGGCCAAAGATATTCATCAGAAATCATTCATCTTTGCACTACAGGCCAAAGATATTCAGTTATATCATCATTTAGGACTGAGGATGATGAAAAATATTTTAAAAAAAAGCGAATCCAATTGAAACAAAAGAACAAATATTAAGGATTTGTACTTTACACAATCCAGGTTCAAAAATACTTCATAAATAATCAGAGTGGAGTAAAATTAAAGAATGAAGACCAAAACATAGATCCAATCAAAGATAGGAATCATAACAGACAATCTTGGACATAGAAAAGAAAATTTAATTTTTCTATGAATAGTGTTGTATTCGTGAATAAGTGTCGAGTATCGTGAATGAGTATTAGTATCGTGAATAGTAACTCCGACACCAAAAGATAGAAATTCCACAAGAAAATCATCATGCTTCGTGAATAGTACTCGTGAATAGTAACTCGTGAATAGTAACTTATGAATAGTAACCACGACATAAAAAGTTCCAAATTTGATAAAAATTCAGACCAATATTTCGGCATAATGATATTGAAGAAATAATATCATTTATGAAGAAAATAACATCCCTTACCTCAGAAAGAATAGTACTTCTGACTTAAATACTGGATATAGTGCTAAAAGAACTTGCACCGTATAGCAATACTCGAAGTACTAAAATACTCGCAAAAATACGCTCGATATATAGAGAGAGAAGAGAGAGAAATCTGTGTAGTTTTGTTTGTGATTTTCAATTCTAACCTAAGCACCCTATTTATAGGAATTGCTTAGAACACCGAAGCAGAAAATTTAATATAATAATAATAATATATATTATAAATTCTTACGCACACCCTCATTGATCCAAACATATCAGCCACACATGTGCCAAACTTGCCAAAAACGTTTTTGTGATTTAAAATATTTTAAACTTACAAAAATTAATTATTTCGGAACTTTAGAACTTAAATAATTCATAATAAATAGCCCTTTTATCAGAAAATTTGAATCTCGCGTTGTTTTATAGGAAATTCAATTTTCTACAACTTTGCAGAAGATAGTTTTCCAAATTCCAAGCGAAATTGGCAAGAAATCCACATACAGACGATTTTTTGAAATTTATAGTCAAATTTCGGTAAAAAAAAATGAGGTCCGCAAACACACAAAACATGTGTTAATCATTTAATGCAACAAAAATACTCTTTCTCCTCATATACTCATATATCCCACATTCATTGTAAAAATATCATCAACTATTCTATTATAATAATATAATAAAATATTATTTTATCGAGAAAAGATAAAATATCAATTTTAACAATTGTCACTTTAAAATTTTCTCCATCTATATCTACATAAAATTAATATTTTACTCATCATATAAATCAATAATTAATTATTCACAAATAACATTCTGAAGAATCACAATATTGTGACTGGATGATTCCTAGGAAAGATGGGGCTTTCAATAAGAATTTCTCCTTCTTGGCGGCGTATGATTAGGTGACCAAACCTCTCCTTAGACAAAACTTTCTAGACATTGCCAATAATGTTTTCTAATAATATTATTAGGATAATATGAATTATTTCTTCGATAATGAAAAATCTTTGTGTAGTGACAATTATTGAAACAACGGTAATATAAAATATCAACCTTGACAATTATTGAATCAATAAAATAAAATCTTTGAGCAATAACTATTGTATATGAGTTATTGAGTAGTGCCTTCTTACGTAAGAATCAATAATTGATGCAATCTGGTATCTTCTTGTGCAACAACACGTATTCTTGTGTTTTAACCACGGATATTCCAACAATGATACTTGGTAACAACTACTGCAGATTATTTATAAACAACTTATACTTGTCGTTTTCTTCATCCAATCGCTTTTTTAGTTATAGGCCCACAAAAACTGCTTGGCGTAAATGCACGAATATTCCCGAACATCAAGAATATTCCACGACCAAACGAATATTCCCCGACAACAATGAATATTTTATAACCACTTGCTTATTTGAAATATTTGCGCATTTTACCCATAACTAACCACATTAATCAAATCAACCCCTTACTATTTCAAAATAATAAATAGGAAAAATTAAATCTTCATTTATAAAAAGTTAGGGCCTTATATACCCCTTGAGCGTGAAATTGAATTTTGTATCGACCTTGAACCCGGTACAAAACCCATTTCCAAAGCCCCATATCGAATGGCTTCTATTGAACTTCAGGAGTTAAAGACCCAACTGCAGGAATTGTTAGACATTGGCTTTATTCGTCCTAGTACTTCACCTTGGGGTGCTCCTGTTCTATTCGTGAAGAAGAAAGATGGGAGTATCGACTTTGTATTGATTATCGGAGTTGAATCATGTCACCATCAAAAAAATAGGTATCCATTACCACGTATTGATGACTGTTTGACCAGTTGCAAGGAGCCAAATTCTTTTCAAAGATTGATCTTCGTTCAGGATATCACCAATTGAAGATTAGAACCGATGACATTCCAAAGACGGCTTTCAAAACTCGGTACGGACATTATGAATTTATAGTCATGTCCTTTGGATTGACTAATTCTCCTGCTGCCTTCATGGATATGATGAACCGAGTATTCAAGGAATATTTGGATCACTTTGTGGTCGTCTTTATTGATGACATCCTTATTTATTCCAAAAGCCGTGAAGATCATGAGCAACACTTGAGGTCGACACTCCAAAAGCCGTGAATACAAGCTTTATGCCAAGTTGAAGAAATCGAATTACATCTTGAGGAAGTAGCATTCCTTGGGCACGTAGTATCAAGTCATGGAATATCATTGACCAAAGAAAGGTTGAAGCAATCAAAAGTGAGAGAAACCTAAATCGATTATAGGAAGTCACGTAGCTTTCTCGGCTTAGCTGGTTATTATCGGAGATTCGTAGAAGAATTTTCTCGAATCGCTACTCCATTGACTCAGCTGACTCAAAAAGATACAAAGTTCGGTTGGAGCGAAGAATATGAGAAGAGTTTTCAAGAACTCAAGAGGAGACTCATTTCGGCACCTATTCTGACAATACCATCGGCTCGGAGGATTTGTCATCTCTGATGATGCTTGGGCAAAGGGTTGGAATGTGTTCTCATGCAACATGGAAAAGTCATAGCCTATGCCTCAAGACAACTCAAAGAATATGAGAGGAATTATCCTACTCATGATCTAGAGTTGGCAGCTGTTGTCTTCGCACTAAAGATTTAGAGGCATTACTTATATGGGGAGAAGGTGGAGATCTTTACGGATCATAAAAGCCTCAAATATTTCTTTAGTCAAAAGGCCGAACATGCGACAACGGCGTTGGCTTGAACTATTGAAAGATTATGATCATACCATCAATACCATCTGGAAAAGCGAGCGTGGTAGGCGGCGCATTGAGTAGAAAGATATATGCAAGTCTGAGTGCGATATTGTCAGTCAAAAGGCCCATTTTGTGTGACTTGCAAAGGATGGAGATAGAGTTAAAGACTCGAGGGACCCATGTGATGATGGCGAATATCTGAGTAGAACCAACTTTGTCGATAAAGTTAAAAATTTGCTCAAATTCTGGACTGGGAGGTGATGCGTATGAGGAAGAAAGTGCAAGAAGGTCTTTATCAAAGCAAGAATCGATGAAGAAGGAATACTTGAGTCAACTCCGGACTTTGTGTTCTAACGACCACGATTTAAAGTATAAAATCATGATGGAGCCCACTGACACACCGTTTGCAATCCATCACAGGAGTACCAAAATGTATCATGATATTAAATCATACATTTTGGTGGAGCAATATGAAGAGAGAGATAACGTTGTTTATCTCAAGGTGTCTAACTTGTCAACGAGTTAAAGCGGAGCATCAAGTACCAAAAGGTCCATTGCAACCACTTGAAATTCTAGAATGGAAGTGGGAGCACATTACCTTGGATTTCGTTACCGGTCTTCCTAACGTTTCTCAAGGCATAGATGCGATTTGGGTCATTGTTGATAGATTGACCAAGTCTGCTCATTTCTTACCTATACGAAAAAACTTATACACTTGAACGTCTTGCTCGTATGTACATAAATGAGGTTGTAAGACTGCATGGTATGCCGGTATCCATAGTTTTTGATCGAGACCCAAGATTCACTTCACGATTTTGGGTTAGTTTGCAAAAAGCTATGGGCACACACTTACGATTTAGCTCGGCATATCATCCTCAGACGGATGGACAGTCGGACTATTCAAACTCTTGAAGATCTATTAAGACTCTGTGTCCTTGATTTCAAGGGAAGTTGGGACAAGTTCTTACCATTGGTGGAGTTTTCCTACAACAATAGTTATCAAGCAAGTATTGGCATGGCTCTATTCGAAGCGTTGTATGGAAGAAAGTGTCGTTCTCCAAATTATCTTTGGGATGAGGTGGGTGAAGAAAGCGTTGTTGGGGATTTGGAGTTGAGTACGTTTGACTACGGAAAAGATTCAAACGATCAAACAACGTATAAAAACCACACAAGATCGACAAAAGAGTTATGCTGATCTTCATCGAAAGGACGTGAAATTCGATATATGAGATCATGTGTTGTTGCGTGTTGCTCCATGAAAAGGAGTTACGAGATTTGGAAAGAGAGAAAAACTCAATCCTCGATTCATCGGCCCATTTTAATCCTCGATCGAGTAGGGGCGTGGCCTATAGACTCGCTTTACTGCATAAGTATGTCTCGTGTTCATAACGTTTTCACATATCCATGTTACGTAAATATATGAAAGACCCGAACCACATTATTGAGTTAGAACCGGACGAAATAGCGAGAAGATTTGGCGTATGAAGAGGTTCTGTTCAAATCTTGGATAAGAAGGAACATATTCTACGCTCGAGGTTATACCTCAAGTCAAAGTTTTGTGGAGAAACCACGATGTTGAGGAAATGACTTGGGAGTTAGAATCGAAATGAAATCAAGGCATCCTTACCTCTTGACATACCAGTCGTACCCTAAGTTCGAGGCGAAATTTCATAAGAAGGGAGGTTGTAAGACCCCAACTTTTATAAATAAAGATGAATTTTCTATAAATATTATTTTGAATATTATGGAGTAAATTTGATATAATGTTATAGTTGTGGGTAATATTTATAAATTTTGCAAAGTAAGCAAGTTGTTATAAAATATTCGTTTGGTCGGGGAATATTCTTTTTATCGGGGAATATTCGTACGACGGCATAATCATTGGTGGACCCCACAATGGAATTATTGTCGGATTGAGACAACGACAAAAATACTTTATAAAAATAACGGCGGAGGTGTTACCGTTAAAACTGTTGAACTACCCAGTAGTAAAAGTACAGTAATGCGATGTCTGCGTGGTTGCATATTAGCACACAGTATTGATTATTGATGCTTACGTGAGAAGTCACTCAACTATACTCAATTATTGCTACAGTAATTGTTGCATCATATCTCTTATATTATTGATTCAATTATTGTCACAGTATCATCTGTATAATATGTTATATTATTAAATCAATAGACGACAAGTTATAAATGATTAATAATTGTTGAAAGATTAAATATGTGTTGATTAAAAATAAAATGATTTGTGGTAATATTTATTTAATCCTTGATGAATATAAAGAGTCTATTATGGAGCGATTGTGGTAAGTTTGGTTATTTTATGGGGGGCCCATATGTCATCATCTAAGAGTCTCTTCGTCAATAGTAATTACCTTCGTCAATAGTAATTACCTTCGTCGATAGTAATTACCTTCATGATAGTAATTACCTCCGTCGATAGTAACTACCTTTACCAAGCGTCAAACCACTTGCCATTTCATATTACGAGCGTCCGAACCAATTGTCGTTTTCACATTCTGAGCATCAAACCACTTTTCTTTTCACATCACCAGTCGTCAAGCCACTTTCCTTTTCACATTTCAAGTGCTAAGCTAGAATTCTTCTATAAATAGAGGCCTAGTGCTTCATTATTTTTCACGAATTCATTCAAGCTATAGAGAGAGAAAGTATAAAGAGAATAAGAGAGAAAGAAGAAGAGTATTACATTCTTTATACTACTGCGATATTCAATCTACTACTAATGTAAGGGGTGTTATTCTTTCTTATTCATGAAAAGAATTGTTGTTATTCCATTGCTTATTATTCTGTTGGAATAACCTGTATATGCGGTTTACCCTATACTTGGTGACATTCTTCTATTATTACATTGGAACATCTGTTTGTGTGTTTTGCAC
Organism: Panax ginseng; assembly: GCA_020205605.1. Taxonomy (NCBI): domain Eukaryota; kingdom Viridiplantae; phylum Streptophyta; class Magnoliopsida; order Apiales; family Araliaceae; genus Panax; species Panax ginseng. The sequence goes on from CM035147.1 coordinate 84,366,416, forward strand.
TTGGGACTGGTTAAAATCTTAATTATTATTACTGTTGGAACATCACATGCATGTGTTTTACAGGACTGGTTCCGTCTTTATTATTACTGTTGGAACATCATCCTGCGGTTGCAAATTTTGCCTAACACGTTTATTATTATTATTACGGTGGAGTAACCTATCTATGTCAAGCAATCGCATGCATGGTGATTTCTTTTGTTATTCCATTGTTTATTATACTCGGTTGGTTAAAGTTTTGACTTCTATACTCCATGAAATTAGTAGAATATCCTTGATATTTGCGTTTCATCGATATCTTTTCATGGAAATATTCTTACGATCATTCTTGAATTTTACTCTACAAAGCGATATCATGTTGACAATTTGGACATTATTAGTTCTGGATAAATTAATTCTTGAACTTGTTTTTATTGAATTCTTATATCATTGTCATCATCCTCATGTTTATATTATGTTGAAAGTCATCGCATGTTTTGTGGTGCATAGATGGACTTGGTATGATTATGACCGAGGATTATTCGGTGTAATCATGGCCGTAATGTTACAAATGATGTGGTAAAAGTTATCATTGGCCTGTAGTGCATTGATGGACAGTTGTTGGCATGATCATGACCATTAATGAATACACGAATGTCCTTGGCTGTAGTGTATGGATAATTTATGGTCGTGATACTAAAGAATATCCTTGGCCGTAGTGCAGGGGTGATTTGATGATGTGGATTATTTATTAAGCTGAGTCCAAGCGATAAAAGTCATGAAAAACCTTTTAAATCATAAAAGATAGTAGATTTTATTCTCTACTTGACTCTTTTAATGGATTGCTTGTTCCGCTGTAGTTAAACTTGATGTTGTTATATTTTATCAGTTTAACACTGTTGAAGGCTAACGATAATTTATTCTGCATTATCTTAGTCATAATATTTCTTACTGGGCTAGTTGAGCTCACCCTTTCTTTCCTTTATTCTCTTGAGGAAATGAGAACATAGCGAGGGGACTAGTCGGGGAGCGGAGTGGCGGTCGGAAGGATAGCATTAGTAGTCCTCACTATTACGTGAAATAGTGTGTTAATAATTGTAATGAGGACTCCTTTTGAGTTTGTATAATCTCTAGTAGACAATAATTGTATTCAAACTCACGAGTTATGTTTTGTCGTATTGTACCACGACAATTGTATTAGTAAATTATATTTGAATTTTTGTACCATGTATGTCGGCGACCCAAGATGGGTGATGTATACCTAATTTTGGGGGTGTCACAAAGGTCATAGGGAGGAAGATCGGGGAGGAAAGAAAAGCCTTCATCGAATAAAAAAAAATTCTCCATTGTCTTACTGTTGAGAGCACAAGGTATGTAATATAATTTATTTAATTTTTGATTATGCTAAATTATGAGAAAGATCTTGGGATAATAATTTTTAAAAGTAAAATTAAAAATTTATTTGGAAATTGTTTCCTACATATTCAAATTTTTGAGCGAGAGACATCATCAGAGCGTATATAAATTTTAGAGAGAAAGTGCTGATAAGATTTTAGAGAGTAAATATTACTGATTTTTTAGAGAAGAAGTTTAAATGTACATAAAATTTTTAGAGAGAAAATGTATAAAAACATTATCGAAAGAAGGAGAATGAATATAGAAATTAAATATCATAAATAATGTATTTAATTAGATCATAATAATGCTAAACTTGAAATTTGAAACCATAACCAAAGCATAACCAAATTTAAAATTTGAAATTTGAAATTTTTAGGTAATGTGGGTTTAATTTTTAAATAGAACCATAACCAAATTTTGTAAACTAAAAGCAACTCGAGTCCGGAATAAATATCGGGTCAAATCAAATCCATCCAAATAAGATCTTAAACCTCGACCCAATAGTATATTCTTGGACCATCTTAATCTACCACATACTTATCAAAAGGTCGTAACTTGAATGTACTCCCTCCATCCCATAATATATAGCGTTTTAATTAGGTGATTTTATTTGTCCCCAAATTATTTGGCGTTTTAGAAAATTTAGGAGAATTAATTACAATCTTTCTAAAATTATCCCTCATGAAAAAATGTTATAGATGAGAGAGAGTATGAGATAAGTATGGTAATAAATGAGATTTTAATGGTATTATAGACAATTGATACTATATTTAATGCTTTCTAATCATATTTTTAATTCTTGTGCACAACTCTAAAATGTCATATATTACGGAATTTGAGGAGCACTATTGTTAGTAACTTAATTCTTTATACACAGACAAATTTTTCAGATATCTTTCGATGTGGGATTGATGTGTTACAAACTCCCCACTTAAATTTTTGTTCACCAAAAAAATCTTGACTTGAATGTACTATTGTTAGTAACTTAATTTTTTATATACAGACAAAATTTTATCATATTTTTTGATGTGAAATTAAGGTGTTATATACAAATCTTCTCATTTTGCACCATATATCAACTATAGTCGGGGTAGTGTTTTTCCTCTCCTTTGGGTTGGACATGAATTTTGATGTAGGGAGATTTCGACGTTATGTAATTTTTACATTTTTGACTGCCAAGTCTTTTGTATTAATAGTTTTTTAGATCGATAACATTTTTGCCTTGCTAAAAAAAAAAAAAAATTCCAAATACATTCAGAATTAGGTGTAATTTGCATTGAAATATTGTACAAAGTAAAAAATATTAAAAGTTCATGTTAAAAAAGTATTAATCCATATTTAGGCCTATAATTTATTATGAATAAGTTAGTTATGATTTGTTTCTCACTCTTGCATTCTAATAAAATTTTAGGATAAAGCAGGATGATCAAAAGTATCCAGGAAAGTAAAAGATAAAGGAAGGGAGATTGTGGTTAGGTAGTAGATTAGGATACTATAATTCTTGTAATTTTGTAAGATTCATTATAACGTGTCGAGTTATTAAAATGTGTGAAGTAGAAATAAAAAATAGGGTTAATTGTATAATAACCAAAGTATACACCTTTTACCATTCGTACCCCTATATTTTTAAGCGCTCCCATCCCATACCCCAAATACAATTAAGTAAACATAACTAACCCTTTTGTAATTTTGACAATTTAAATTGTGACACGGGACCATTTTTGACGAACAAATTGATTGAAAGGGTCGTTATGCTTACTTAGCGGTACTTGGAATAGAGGAGGATGTGGCGTTTAAACATCGAAAGGTACAATGGTAAAAAGGTGTATATTCGGAGTTTAATATGTAATTAACCTAAAAATATATATGTAATTTTAGTTAAGTGAAATTTATTGTAAGTGAGCCTAGTACATAGATTCGGACAAGTTTTATGCGTGTGAGGTTGAAGTCATGGGAAGAATGAATGGATGTTTCCATTATTTTGATGCGGTAGATATAAAATAAATGAAGAATTTATGCTTGAAAGTTAAGCAGGTGAAGGACATTACTAAATGGTACGTGGATTGTGTTGCACTAAATCCGCTGTAGTTAGACCTGGCAATATAGTTGGTTAATTGTCGGGTTAACCCATATTAACTGAAACTAAATGGGTTGGTTAACTGTTTTTATTTATTTGGGTTGGTTAAAGTTTGAAACCATATTTTTAAAAGAAATATAGTTTCAACCACATTAACCATTTTTGACATATATTTTATTCCAAATACAAATCAAAAGTTATTTTCATCCATATTTACATATTCAAGAAGCTCAATTACCCACCCCACCCCACCCCACGCCACACCACGCACCCACCCCCCCAAAAAAAAATATTATGTGATTGTGTATACACCTTACCCCCACCCCACCCCACCCCCACCCCCCACCTCACCTCACCCAAAAAAAAATAATATTATGTGATTATGTATACACCCCTTACCCCCCCCCCCCCCCCCAAAAAATAATATTATGTGATTATGTATACACCCTTATCCCACCCCCCCCACCCCCCCTCACCCCACTCCCACCCACCCCTCACCCCCCCACCCCACCCCCACCCCATCCCATCATCCAAAAAAAAATAATATTATGTGATTATGTATACACCCCTTACCCCCACTCACGCCCAAAAAAATAATATTATGTGATTATATTCTGATTTTAGAGAGAGGAAGTTTAAATGTGCATAAAATTTTTAGAGAGAAAATGTATAAAACATTATGGAAAGAAGGTGAATGAATATATAAATTAAATATCATAAATAATGTATTTAATTGGACCATAATAATATTAAACTTGAAATTTGAAACCATAACCAAATTTGAAACTTGAAATTTGAAATTTTACGCTCATTTACGAGTTTTAAAATGGACAAAAAAGAAAAAAAAATGGACGGAAAATTTAAATTTTCTTTCTAATTCTTATATTTACGAGTTTTTTAACAAAGGAAAAGAAAAGAAATGAATAGAAAACTTTGCCACTTTTCACCTTAAAGTTTTAAAATAAAAAATAACTTTGATTTGAATGGAAAAAGAAATTTGAATAAGTAATATTTTTATAATTCCCATATTATTCTCAACTTTTAATATAATAAATTTTAAATTACAACTCATGTCCTCAATTTTAAATTTTCTATTCTTTTCTATTAAAAACTTAGAAACAATATAAAGAAAAACTTCAAGTTTTCTATTCTTTTCTTTTACATTCAAAACTAAGAAAGCAGGCGTTAAGGTAATGTGATTTTAGTTTATAAATGGAACCATAACCAAATTTTGTAAACTAAAAGCGACTAGAGTGGGAAAAAATCTGGGTCAAATTTCAAGTGCAGAATCGAATCAAATCCATCCAAATAATATCTTAATTAAACCTCGACTCAATAGTATCTTATTGGGTCATCTTAGTCTACCACATACTTATCCAAAATAATATAGACAATTGATACTATATTTAATGTTTTCGATCATTTTTTTAATTCTTTTGCATAACTTTAAAAGCGTCATTATATTATGGGGACGGATGGGAGTACTAATGTTAGTAACAATTCTTTATATACATACAAATTTTTGAGATATCTTTCGATGTGGGATTGATGTGTTACAAACTCCCCACTTAAATTTTTGTTAAAAAAAAAAGTCATAACTTGAATGTCTTATTGTTAATAACTTAATTTTTTATATACAAACAAAATGTTATTATATTTTTCGATGTGAAATTAAAATTTGTTATATACAAAGCTTCTCATTTTGCACCATATATCAACTATAATGGGTAGTGTTTTTATTCTTACATTGGACATGAATTTTGATGTAGGGAAATTTAGGCGTTATGTAATTTTTTACATTTTTTGACAAGTCTTTTGTATTAATAGTTTTTTCGAGGTCTGTGGCCCCCAAGTGCAAAATTAGGGTTCACATGACCTAATTGAATTAAATGCACAATTAGGGTTCCACGACCTCATTAAATGTGCAAATTAGGGTTCGCATAACCTAATGGAATGAAGATGGAAAAGTCGAAAATAAATGTGCTAGAACGGGATAAGCTTCCACGTGTCCGAGGCGAAGAAGACTGATGGGCGGCTCGTCTTGGGAATTGATTGAGGATTGGATTGGTGGCTAGAAGACAAGGCAATATGAGCATTATTCTAAGGACTAAAGGGTATTTTGGAATTTCCACGAAATCATGTGCCTTGCACATGACTACTTTCCAGAGAACCCTATAAATACCCCTTCTATTCCATTGGAAAAGGGACACACAAGACTTGGACCCTTTTGGTGACTTAAAGACTTGGATTTTTCCACTTAAAAGCACTAAAGAGTTGAGACTTCTCTTCAGACTCAAGACTTGGACTCTTGGAAGATCAAAGAGACCCTTTTGGTGACTTAAAGGCTTGGAGATTCCACCTAAAAGCACCAAAAAGGGTTTGGACATTCTCTCGACTTGAAGGACTCAAAAAAGGCTCTTGGAATCCTGTTACCCTAACACGGTTCCGGATTCTAGGAGTTACATCATCGCGTCGTTGGAGTAATCGCTCACTGTCATTCTCCCTCTTGATCAATCAATCAATTAGTACTTTTTAGTGGATTTCTCTCCTCCTCGGCCAACACGAAACCCTAACCCTAGCAAGTCTGCGATTTGCTTGCCCACATTCTTTTGGCGACTCTGCTTTGGGGAGGTGTAGAATTCGTGAAGGGTATGCCCTGACTCGAAGTGGTAGAACTACGGGAAGAGCCACTTCACCAACAAATAGCATTACCTCACTTTGGATCCGGTTCTAAGGCAAGTAACTCAAGCATTCAAAGCGCAAATATGGATTTTGACCAACCACTTATTAAAGGCGCGGCGGAAGGAGTTCAACATCACTATACATGGCCGATCAACAACAAACCAACGCGAGAAAGGCAAGAGCGAGGATCAAGTGGAGAACAAATGAATGTTGTACTGTTGGAGATGCTCAAAACATTGAAGGAAACACGGGAAGGACAAGGTATGATGATGGCCATGATCTTTGGAGATCTGAAAGGAAGCAAGAAAAGATGTGGAATTTCCTTGACAATTGATCACGAGATCCTACCTTCAAGGCCATGTTCCCGAAGCGATTTAGCATGGAGAACAAGTAGGAGTGGAGGACAACAACAATGGCGGCAACAACAAAGAGAACAGTTGTACCTCCATTTGGCGGAAAGTCGATCGGTTCCGATAATCAACTTGGAGCTCGAGCGGTGGTGACGGGCCACAACCTAGGTTGGAAGCAAGCCGACCTCAAGCGAACATCATCCCATCATTTTCCACGGTGCAAATGCCAAACATTCAAGCAATGTCCGGTGAGTGAGCAATAACTTCCACGGTGCGGTTGTGCATGATGCTGGCGTGCATCAATCAACCTCTCTACCATACACATGCGTCGTCGTGATATATCACAACACCCCGGAGAGTTCACGCCCACAAAGCGATGCGTGGCGAAGGATGATATGATCGGCGTGATCAATCAACCCAGCGAGACGGACATCTCGATCCTCGGAGTTAGACTTTACTCATCCTTACCTTGCACACATTCGGAGGCAACCTTACCCAGCGAGGTATATTGAGCACCGCGGTTTCCAAAATACTGATGGGGAGAAAAAATGCGGAGAACACGTTGCGAGTTCGTGAAAGTCGATGTCTCCATGGCTAGGATATGATGAAGTAAACAACCACAACTTGTTGATGAGGAATTCAACAAGACTTTGTGGATAGTGCCTTGATTGGTACTACAATTTGGAGAAGGATCGAGTCCATGATTGGGATGATCTAAAATTGCAATTTTTAAGAAATTCTTCTATGTGCAGAAACAGGTGAGCCAATTGAAGAAAAGAACTTGGTTAGCATATGCAACAATGGTGCTTTAGACGCCTTCAAGCCCCACCTCATCACCAAGGCTTGTGATTGATTCACAAATCTCTCATCTTTTGGACAAGACTTGGGGGGAATCATGACATTTCCCACCAGTCATGCGATGGATACATGGAAGAGCAAGAGGACAGCAACTGTGGCTTTAGTGGATTCTCAGTCAAAATCACAAGGGGGCAAGAGGGAGAAGAATGAGAAATTTGAGCAAGCGAGAGAGAAAAGCACGAGGACAAGTATACTAGAATGCCGATTTAGGAGGCTATCACATCGGCGTGAGAAGGCGTTCGAGGAACTGTCACGAACAATGGGTGAAATGCAGAGTAGTGAAACCTCAAGGCCCCGATCGGGTTATGGCGAAGAAATGAAAAAAAGAAGATCGAGACTTACATGTATACCACCAATCTGTGAGGGCATTCCACTATAATTTATTACGATCTACGGAGGATATACCATGAAAGCTGGCGGTGGGGAGATTGAACTAGGAGAAAAGCGTGCAACACCATCACCCGTAGTGCGATCCTGTAAGTCGAGAACTCAAATATTGGCTCTACGTACCATCGAGAACAAACTTTGAACTCTGAGATGAATTAAAATCCACCCAAGATGGTGGTCACCAAAATGTAGGTTTAAGTCCTCTGGAATATCCTTTGCCAAGTAAATTGGATGACGAGGAGGAGGCACAAGAATTGTGAAAAAAAAAAAACCCACCCAAGATGGTGGTCCACTCTAAGCGGTGGTCAAGTCCTCTTAGATTTGCACTTGCCAAGAAATTGGGCGACCCAGTGGCGAGGCACCGATTTCAAGTCCTCGTGGGCGCACTTGCCAAGAAATTGGATGACTCAAGTGGCCGAGGCACCGATTTCAAGTCCTCGTGAGATTACACTTGCCAAAATATTGGGCGACCCAGTGGCGAGGCACCCATTTTCAAGTCCTCGTGGGCTGCACTTGCCAAGAAATTGGGCGACCCAGTGACGAGGCACCGAGTGTTACACTTTATCATCAAAAGTGAATGAGGCACTGTTATAAGCCCTCGGACGAAAAAGTTACACTTTATCTCTAAAAGTGGTGAGCGTTATGCTTTCACAAACAAAAGCAAGATTTATTATATATGAAATGTTATGCTTTTCGTTAAAAGCAATTTTATTATCAATAAATTGACAAACTTTCACTTATACTTGAGCGTTTTTTTTAAAATTTCTTAAAAAAAAAAAGGAAAAAGAAAAGAAAAGTATAGATTCAAGTGTTAGTTTGTATGAAATAAATGTACATGATTTTACGATACAAGAAATGAAAAGAACTTCTGACAGTTCATGATCGAAAGGTCAAGCGACTGTCGAATTGAAAATAGAGGAATACCTAAAGCTTGGTCTTGAGGCCATCGGTGGGTCTTCGATGCTATCGATGAGATCTTCAAGGCTATTATCGGGCCTTCGATCTTTATTAGGCCTTGAAGCTATCAGTGGTCTTCAACACTATCGGTGAGGACTTGAGGCTATCGGGCCTTGAAAGCTATCGAACCTTCACGAAGCGTTTGGTTCTCGATGACTTCTTGATTCCAAAAGAAGAGGAATTTCAAGAGATGGTAAGAAAGATTAGATCGAAGATTTTCAAAATATCCCGGAGAGCTCCTCTAAGGCTCGCCCTTCTAGGGTTGCTCCCTAGAGGTTCCCTCTCCTAGGACTTTTCGTTTTTAGGATTGCAAAACATCGAGCCCATGAAGTGTTGGAACCTTTGGAATCGAGACTTCAACACTTATAATATTTTGCGCGATCATCTCACCAAAGGCGTGACTCACTTGTGAGGCAAATACTTAGAAAGGGCATAGACATCCTCCGTAGTAAAGGTGCATTCACCCCAAGCGGTGATGAATATGTAGGTCTATTGGATATGAATGTTCTACATGGCGGGATGCAAAGTTATCCACATAATCGGCATTCCTAAGTAGCTAGTCAATCAATGTTGCTATTCTTGAAGGTGGTTAGATGAATCGGACAAGAAGTCATCCCAACTTCCATAAGCCGTTGGATATAGAAACAAGCCTTCCTTACATGGTGGAGGAAAAGTTATGCAGGCATAAGTTTGGACTTGCTTCCAAAAGGCTGACGAAAAAGACCAAAGGAGGAACCCTTTCCCAATCATTGAAAGCGGGGCCTCCTTGGTTGTTCCCAAGTCTGCGGAGAATGTTCAATGAGGGAGGGCTGCAAGAAAAAAAAAAGAGTTGACATAAGGGATCTAAAGAAGCGAGGAAGGGCGTCAAATAAAGTACTTGAGCTCGAAATGCTCACTATGCCGAAGAGGAATATCCGAGAGTAAAGCTTCAAAATACGAAAAGAAGATGAAACAATGTCGAGAAAGAGTTAGGGTTCACCCCACAGGGTTCGGCTCCCTAGGGTTCGGCTCCCTGGGCGGTTTCTTTGCATCTAGAGCATTTCTTCTTCGCCCGTGTTCTTCGTGGATGAAACGTCAAGTCTTTCTTTATTATCAGGGGAAAAACCAAGATGTAATCAAGGTAATGGGGCTCGGAAGACAAAAAGAAAGATTGGGGAGTCTAAAAAAAAAAAAAAAAAAAAAAAGCGAGTCAAAAGTTATGATCAAAATAGTAGTTCTTTCCTCCAAAAACTTCATCTTTTCATTAAAACTTCATTTTTCCCATAGGGTTCGGCCATGTTGCCTTAGGCCACCTAGTATGCGACCATGTTGCCTTAGGCCACCTAGAAGTGACCATGTTGCCTTAGGCCACCTATGGGTCGTTCTTTTCAAAAAAAAAAAAAAAAAAAATCTATGTGAAGCTTGGCCGTATAGTCTTCGATTATGTAAGCCTCGACTACTGAGAACATTACCCTTCATACCTTTGAGGTCTGTTGCTCTATCAATCATTGCTTGAAATGAATGCTCCTTTCTTGTGAAGATTTTCCAAAAGATAAGTATCTTTGAATTCATTTCTAAATAAAAATATATAAAGATATTATTTGCTAAATATAAAGAAGATTTAGTTTTATTCCCGATAAGGGTAATTTTGAAAATAGATTATTTATATGCATATATATATTTATATATATATATATATATGTATAAATAAGTAAAATCTTTTGCTTTCAAATAAAGAAAGATTTGGTTTATTTCAAAATATAGAAAGATTTGATTTATTTCCAAAACAAAAGCTTTGATTTTATTTCCAAAATAAGATTAAGATTTGATTTATTTCCAAAACAAAGAAAGCTTTGATTGTATTTTCCAACATAAGATTAAGATTTGATTTTATTTTGAAAAAAAATAATATTAATTAAGGTCACGATTTACCGAAAAGAAGGATTTTATTGGATTAAAATTTATTTATATTTGATTATATTTCCTTGTTTCCATTGCGAGGAAAAAATAAGGAAACAAATATTGGACAAGATATGGAAAGATTTTTGGAGAAGTTCCCAATTTGTCTAAGAAAAGAGCCTGCAAAATCATTGAAAGGCTTATAATTTTCTTGCGATAAATCTATTTGGGAATCGACTCTCGGCGAGGGGGCAAATGTGGGCCCAAGTGCAAAATTAGGGTTCACATGACCTAATTGAATTAAATGCACAATTAGGGTTCCACGACCTCATTAAATGTGCAAATTAGGGTTCGCGTAACCTAATGGAATGAAGTTGGAAAAGTCGAGAAATAAATGTACTAGAACCCAGGGATAAGCTTCCACGTGTCTAAAGGCGAGAAGACTTCGTGGGCGGCTCGTCTTGGGAATTGATTGAGGATTGGATTGGTGGCTAGAAGGGCGAGGCAATATGAGCATTATTCTAAGGACTAAAGGGTATTTACGGAATTTCCACGAAATCATGTGCCTTGCACATGACTACTTTCAGAAGAACCTATAAATACCCCTTCTATTCCATTGGAAAAGGGACACACAAGACTTGGACCCTTTTGGTGACTTAAAGGCTTGGATTTTCCACCTAAAAGCACTAAAGAGTTGAGACTTCTCTTGGACTCAAGACTTGGACTCTTGGAAGATCAAAGAGACCCTTTTGGTGACTTAAAGGCTTGGAGATTCCACCTAAAAGCACCAAAAGGGTTTGGACATTCTCTCGACTTGAAAGACTCAAGAAGGCTCTTGGAATCCTGTTACCCTAACACGGTTCCGGATTCTAGGAGTTACATCGCAGCGTCGTTAGATAATCATTACTGTCATTCTCCCTCTTGATCAATCAATCAATTCGTACTTTTGGTGGATTTCTCTCCTCCTAACCCAACACGAAACCCTAACCCTAGCAAAGTACGATTTCCTTGCCCACGATCGATAACATTTTGCCTTGCTAAAAAAAAAAAAAAAATTCCAAATACATTGAGAATTAGGTGTAATTTGCCTTTGAAATATTATACAAAGTAAAAAAATATTAAAAGTTCATGATAAAAAGTATTAATCCATATTTAGGCCTATAATTTATTATGAATAAATTAGTTATGATTTTTATATTTTAACGTTCAAGTATCAAATCTACATAATCATGAAGTTATCATTTTTCGCTCTCAATCTCTATATAAATCAAATCTTGATGAATCAATAGAAATTATAACTTTATCATTCAGAACTGTAAAATATTATAGTATTTATACGATGAAAAGTCTCTTTCTTTTTTCCCTCCTTGCTATTTTTCTAACCGCAAATGCCCTTAAATACGAGGTTCATGTCATGGATGGAATCCCTCAAGGTAGATTGCGAATTCATTGCGCCTCTGGAGATAATGATCTAGGTTATCATAACCTATATTATATGCAAGAATTCATGTGGTCATTTCATCCTAATATTTTGGTGGGGAACACAAAACAAGAGTTTTGATGTCTTTAAAAACTCGTTTCAAGGGGTATATACGTATTGGCTAGTAAAGTCTGATGGTTTTTATTATCGTTGAAAATAAGCATGATATATGGACCAAAAAAATTTGATTGGACTAATTAGTGGTTGATCATCTTTTTTATGTTTTGCGACATGTATCCTCAAATATATTATTATCGAGGAAAAAAAAGTTTATGTCTCTCTACATGCGATTGGTTTTATTGTATTTTATATATCTAAGTAAGCTAATTATTTTAATCTCAACTTTATGTGCAAAAAATACTTTTATTTTAATGTTTGTGTCATAATTTTAACATTACTTATATATACACCATCGATTATATAATCTAATTAGTGGTTGATCATTAGACTTGACTGTAAGCTTCTAGGACATGCACATGTGTTACACATGTAATTTATATACAAAATTTTAATCTTAAACATTAAAATTTTAATTTTGAAAAACAATTCTATAAAGTTAAAAGTTTAAGATTTTTAGTAAGATACATTTACAAGTTACAAAATGAAGATAAGTAAAATTGAAGTTATAAGAATATAACAAAAAATACTATAAAAGTTTAAAGCGCATTTTTGGAAGCAAGCGGCACAAATTAAGGCCTTAATAAAAGTTTAAGGACATTTTGAATGCCAAAAAGACTTCAAAAATTATTGACACAATGACTCTCAGATTTATGTATTAGATTAAAGATAAATTACCAAGTAAATTATAACACTCTAGTTTCACATCGAAAGATATGAAAAAAATTTGTCTATGTGGTCTATGAATATCAAGAAACACGAGAAGGGTTTGAGTATTTCATCACCTTTCTTGATGATTACTCAAGATTTGGTTATGTTTACTTTATGCATCGAAAGTGCGAAGCATTTGAAAAATTCAAAAATTTCGGTGAGTAGAAAAGCAATCGGGGTAAACACATAAAGGCTCTTGATCGGATCGAGGAGGTGAATACCTTCTTGGGAATTCAAAGATTACTTATCTAATATAGGAATTATATTTGAATTAGTTGACCAAGGTACACCAAGCAAAATGGTGTGTGAGAAAGAAAAAACATGACTCTTTTGGATATGGTAAGGTCTATGATGAGTTTTCTACTTTTTTATTTCCTTTTGGGGTTATGCACTAGAAACAACAACGTCTTATTGAATCTTTGTACCATCAAAAGTCTGTTCCTTTAACTCCTAGAGAATTGTGGAGTGGCGAAAGCGATATTGCACCATATTCATATATGGGGCACACACGCTGCAATGTCTGAAAAGGAAAGGCAGACTAAGATAAATTAGGTACAAACAGAATAATGTTTATTTGTAGGATATCAAAATGAACTAGAGGGTGGTCTATTTTATAGTCCTTTAGACGAGAAAGTATTTGTTAAGCGCCAAATCACGTTTTTACGAAAAATGACTACATAATGGATCACAAGTCGAGTAGTAAATTGTCTTAGAAGAAATGTCAAGTACAACAATTACTCAATCAATTAATCCACCACAAGACTTGGATGAATTGCCACAATCTAACCAACCCGATTCTTACAATACGGAGCTTCATCGTAGTGGGAGAGTATCGAGGCCTCTGAGAGACTTTCACTTCTTGGAGAAACTTATGATGTTATTAGGAAGAAGTAGAGTGGGATCCTCTAACTTCTTTGAAGCTATTAATGATGTAGATGCATCCAATTCTTGCACATAGCTATGAAACTAGAAATGGATTCCATGTACTCAAATAAAGTATGGGAACTTGTAGAAGCACCTAATGGGGTAAAACCTATAGGGTGCAAGTGGGTCTACAAAAGAAAAAGAGGAGTAGATGTAAAGGTAGAAACCTTTAAAGCACGATTGGTAGCAAAAGGTTTTACTCAAAAAGAAGGTATCGATTATGAGAAAACCTTTTCACCAGTAGCTATGCTTAAATCTATCAGAATACTCTTATCCATTGCAGCTCATCTCGATTACGAGATACGGCAAATAGATGTCAAGACTGCTTTTCTTAATAGATATCTTGATGAAGAAATCTATATGAAGCAGCCTGATGGTTTTATAGTTAAAGGCCAAGAAAATATGGTATGCAAGTTGCAAAAGTCCATTTATGGACTTAAGCAAACATCGAGTTTGGAATATAAGGTTTGATCAAGCGATCAAATATTCTTATGGTTTTGAACAAAATCTAGAAGAATCTTGTGTGTCTGAAGAAATAAAGATGGGGTGGTGGTATTCTTAGTTCTTTATGTGGATGATATATTGCTTATTGATTATGATGTGGGAGTATTATCCGGTGTTAAAATTTGGTGATCCTTTTACAAAGACCTTGTGATCTTCTAAAGTTTTGATTTTCATCTTGAGGAATGGGTATTAGACATATAGTAAATTGGGTTTAGGGCTAGTGGGAGATTGTAAGGTTTAAGCCGGAAAAACCCGATGTTGATATTTATTTTATTATTTTAATAATAAAATTTAATTTAATTTTGCATAATTAAATGTGTCATAAATTTTGTCCATAATTATACATTTTATAATTTATGTATATGAAGGAGTGTCATATCTGAAGACATAAATTATATATTATGTATAATTAAAAAATATATTGTTCTCAATCTTAGATGGAAATGGATAAACCATTCTAGTATATTATGTCTGAGTTGATTGGATGATTTGTCTTAGTCATGTAAAGTGAAGACTTTAATCTAGTGTATTGGTGTATTTTTTGAAATACATAGAAGCTGGATCGTTGCGAAAAATTATTTGTTAAATCTTTGTTATTATAAATAATTTTTCAATTACTAATAATGTGCAATTACTCTTAATCACGAGAGAATAATGAACTTAATTTTATAATGTATGTCACTTTAATATATTAAAGAATGAGATTTTAAATACAATCAATACCTCAATATGTTGGGTGATATATGTTATGAAATTAGGAACATGTATTTTCAAGATGAAATTCTACAATTAAATTATAATATCCCTTGGTATAATTTATTGGTTGATCACGAGAATCTTGGCCAAGTATTTTAGTAATTCAAATTACTAAAGTATTAATTTAATTTATTAAATTAATGTGTGATCAAAAGTGTATAAATTATGTAGTCGAGGATATAAGCGATAAGCGTGGTGTGTTACTTGATTTTATTCTTACACGCGTTTATAGATATTATTGTAGAGAGTATATTTTTGCAAGATACTAATAGTGGAAGGATTTAATTAATTAATTTTAATTCTATTAATTCTAGAATGCAATTATAACTATTTAGTGGAATTAGTTATAATTAATATAATTCTAATTGATTAAAGAGTTAATCGAAATTAGTATTATATTGGACCTAGAATTGTAGAATCTACTTGATCCCCACTTTAGCCCTTATTAAGATGTAACAAAATAGCGAGGATAAAATATATCGAGATAAGTTTTCAAATTATCTTGATAAATATCAGGGAGTTGAGGACTCTATATATTATATCACTTTGCAGTATTTTGAGCCCATACTCCAAAAAAGTACGTAATATCAAAATAAAGGTCATAGGGAGGAAGATCGGGAGGAAGAAAAGCCTTCATCGAGAATAAAAAAATATTCTCCCATTCTTCTACAATGAGAGCACAAGGTATGTAATATAATTTATTTAATTTTGATTATGCTAAATTATGAGAAAGATCTTGGGATAATAATTTTTAAAAGTAAAAATTAAAAATTTATTTGAAAATTGTTTCCTACATATTCAAATTTGAGAGCGAGAGACATACAGGGCGTATAAATTTTAGAGAGAAAGTGCAATAAGATTTTAGAGAGTAAATATTCTGATTTTAGAGAGAAGAAGTTTAAATGTACATAAAAAATTTTAGAGAGAAAATGTATAAAAACATTATCGAAAGAAGGAGAATGAATATAGAAATTAAATATCATAAATAATATATTTAATTAGATCATAATAATGCTAAACTTGAAATTTGAAACCATAACCAAATTTAAAATTTGAAATTTGAAATTTTTAGGTAATGTGGGTTTAGTTTTAAATAGAACCATAACCAAATTTTGTAAACTAAAAAGCAACTCGAGTAGGAATAAATATCGAATTCAAATCAAATCCATCAAATAAGATCTTAAACCTCGATTGATAGTATATTCTTGGGCCATATTAGTCTACTACATACTTATCCAAAAAGTCGTAACTTGAATGTACTCCCCCATCCCATAATATATAGCGTTTTAATTAGGTGATTTTATTTGTCCCCAAATTATTTGACGTTTTAGAAAATTTAGGAGAATTAATTATCCCTCATGAAAAAATATTATAGATGAGAGAGAGTATGAGATAAGTATGGTAATAAATGAGATTTTAATGGTATTATAGACAATTGATACTATATTTAATGCTTTACAATCATATTTTTAATTCTTGTGCACAACTCTAAAAGCGTCATATATTATTACGGAATGTGAGGGAGCACTATTGCTAGTAACTTAATTCTTTATACTACAGACAAATTTTTGAGATATCTTTCGATGTGGGATTAATGTGTTACAAACTCCCACTTAAATTTACATTCACCAAAAAAATCATGACTTGAATGTACTATTGTTAGTAACTTAAATTTTTTATATCTGAGACAAAATTTTATCATATTTTTCGATGTGAAATTAAGGTGTTATATCAAATCTTCTCATTTTGCACCATATATCAACTATAAGTCGGGGTAGTGTTTTCCTCTTCTTTGGGTTGGACATGAATTTTGATGTAGGGAGATTTCGACGTTATGTAATTTTTACATTTTGACAAGTCTTTTGTATTAATAGTTTTTCGATCGATAACATTTTTGTCTTGCTAAAAAAAGAAAAAAAATTCCAAATACATTGAATTAGGTGTAATTTGCCTTTGAAATATTGTACAAAGTAAAAAAATATTAAAAGTTCATGTTAAAAAGTATTAATCCATATTTAGGCCTATAATTTATTATGAATAAGTTAGTTATGATTTTTTTATATTTTAACGTTCAAGTATCAAATCTACGTAATCATGAGTTTACCATTTTCTTTCCTCCAATCTATATAAATCAAATCTTGATGAATCAATAAAAATCATAACTTTATCATTCGAAGCGCAAAATATTGTAGTATTTATACGATGAAATGTCTCTTTCTTTTTTCCCTCCTTGCTATTTTTCTCTAGCATAAATGCCCTTAAATCTGAGGTTCATGTCATGGATGGAATCCCTCGAGGTAGATTTGCGAATTCATTTAGCCTCTGGAGATAATGATCTAGGTTATCATAACCTATATTATATGCAAGAATTCATGTGGTCATTTCATCCTAATATTTTTGGTGCGTACTCTTTTTTTTACGCCATTTTGGTGGGGAACACAAAACAAGAGTTTTGATGTCTTTAAAAACTTCGTTTCAAAGGGTATATACGTATTGGCTAGTAAAGCACGATGGTTTTATTATCTTTGAAAATAAGCATGATATATGGACCAAAAAAATTTGATTGGACTAATTAGTGGTTGATCATCTTTTTATGTTTTGGGATGTATCCTCAAATATATTATTATCGAGGAAAAAAAAGTTTCTCTCTCTCTCTATGTGATTAGTTTTATTGTATTTTATATATCAAGTAAGCTAATTATTCTAATCTCAACTTTATTTGCAAAAATACTTTTATTTTAATGTTGTGTCATAATTTTAACATTACTTATATATACACCATCGGTATATAATCTAATTAGTGGTTGATCATTAGACTTAACTGAAGCTTAGGACACTTGGCGTGTATTGTTACGTGTAATTTATATACAAATTTTAATTTTAAACATTAAAATTTTAATTTTGAAAGACAATTCAATAAAGTTAAAAGTTTAAGATTTATAGTAAGATACATTTACAAGTTACAAAATGAAGATAAGTAAAATTGAAGTTATAAGAATAAAACAAAAATTACTATAAAAGTTTAAGCGCATTTTGGAAGTCAAAAGCGGCACAAATTAAAGGCACTAATAAAAGTTTAAGGACATTTTGAATGCCAAAAGACTTCAAAATTATTGACACAATGGCCCTCCGATTTTATGCATTAGATTAAAGATAAATTATCAAGTAAATTATAACACCCCAATTTCACATCGAAGATATAAGAAAAATTTATACATGTGATCCTATAAATATCAGAAACACGAGAAGGGTTTGAGTATTTCATCTCCTTTCTTGATGATTACTCAAGATTTGGTTATGTTTACTTTATGCATCGAAAGTCTGAAGCATTTGAAAAATTCAAAAATTTGAGGTGAGAAAACAACGATCGAGGTAAACACATAAAGGCCCTTGATCGGATCGAGGGAGGTGAATACCTTCTTGGGAATTCAAAGATTACTTATCTAATATAGGAATTATATCTTGCATTGACTACTAAAATTTTTGACAAAATGGTGTGTGAGAAAGAAGAAACATGACTCTTTTGGATATGGTAAGGTCTTTGATGAGTTTTTCTACTTTTTTATTTCCTTTTGGGGTTATGCACTAGAAGCGACAATGTACTTATTGAATCTTTGTACCATCAAAGGTATTTTGTAAGACCGAATTTTATGAAATAAAAGTATTCAATTTTCTTAAAATTACTATTAGGTAAATGGTTAAATTGATAAAAAAAAAAAGTTAAAGGGTGATATATGAATTTTTTTCAAAAATACATGAGTGGTTATAAAATATTCATTGTTGTAGGGAATATTCGTTTGGTGCGTGGAATATTCTTTTACGTAGAAATATTTAAGTAAGGCAAGCGCAACTATTTGTGGGCCCATACTTGAAATTCTTGTCGGATGAAGAAAACAACATATTAAAGTTTTTATAAATAACGACGTAGTAGTTCACGAATTAACTTTGTTGGAATACCGGTGGGTAAAGTAAAATGTCTGGCGTTGTTGCTTGCGCTTGGCACCACGATATTGCGATATTTTTGAATTATTGATTCTTACGTGAGAAGGCCTCTTGAATAATTATCACGATAATTCTTTATTCGATTATTATATTTTATTGATTCAATAATTCTTTGCGTTGATATTTTATATTCTTGTTGTGTCGATAATTGTCACTACATAGTATTTTCTATTATCGGAGCAATAATTCATATTATCTGAATAATATTATTAGATAACATTATTGGCAATGTCTAGAAAGTTCTGTCTAAGGAGAGGTTTGGTCACCTAATTGCTTGGCGCTTGATGAGGAGAAATCCTTATTGGAAAGCCCCCTATTTCCTGAGAACTGTCTGGTTGTCATTATTGTGATTCTGTAATATTATTTGTGAATAATTAATTATTAATTTATATGATGAGAAAAATATTGATTTTATGTGGATATAGATGGAGAAATTTTTTAAAGTGACAATTGTTGAAAATCGATATTTTATCTTTTATGATAAAATAATATTTTATTATATTATTATATAATAATGATGATATTTTTACAATAAATATGGGATAGATGAGTATATGAGGAGGAAGAATATTTTTGTTGCAAAAGTTATTTAAAACATGTTAAAACATATCTGTAGGCCCATTTCTTGTTGAAATTTGATTATAGCTTTGTAAATAAATACATTTTATGGATTTTGGTTGATTTACATTTGAATTTAGGAAAATTTTCTTACGTAAAGTTGTAGAGAATTGGATTTCTCTATAAAAAAAATCGAGATTGAAATTTACGATAAAAGAGCTATTTATTATGAATTATTGAAGTTAGGATTAATTAATTATTATTATTTGGAGTTTTAAATAAATTAATTGAGAAAAGCGTTTTTTGATGGTTTTGGTTGTTGGAATGTCTTTGAAATCGGTTGTTAAGAGGTTGGCGTGAAAATTTTATAATAATAATAATAATATTTTATTAATTTTTTACTGTTTTGGTGTTCTAAGCATTTTCTTATAAATAGGGGTCTTATGTTAGAATTGAAAATCATACGAAACTAAAGATTTCTCTCTTTCTCTCTCTATTATATCGGCGTATTTTGTGAGTATTTTAGTACTTTGAGTATTACTATACGGTGCAAAGTTCTTTCGACACTATATCGATATTCGATCGAAGTCTTATTCTTTACGAGGTAAGGAATTGTAAGGGAGATTATTTTCTTCATAAATGATATTATTTCTTCAATATTATTATGCTAAAATATTTGCTTCAAATTTGAAACTTTTTTATTTAGGAGTCTTATTCACGAGTTACTATTCATGAGTTCTTATTCACGAGTTCTTATTCACAGTACTATTCACGAAGCGTGATGATTTTTTGTGAAATTTCTATCTTTTGGTGTAAAGATTCTTATTCACATTATCGACCTTTATTCACGAATCGACCTTTATTCACCAAAAATGAAATTTCTTTTTTTGTCAAAATATCTATTACGGATACTAGCTTTGATTGTATCCATGTTTTGATCATTCTTGAATTTTACCCCACTCTGGTTATTTATGAAGTATTTTTGAATGAGAATTGTTTAAAATACGAATCCTTAATATTTATTCTTTTGCTTCCTTTGGATTCGTTTTCTTTAAAATATTTTCATCATCCTCGATCTTAAATGATGATATAACGGAATATCTTTGGCTTTGTGGTGCAAGATGAATGATTTCGATGAATATCTTTGGGCGTAGTGCAAAGATGAGCAGTGTTTAGATGAACATGACCCAGTAATGAATATCTTGATGTAGTGCGAAAGATGACTTGTTGATGAATATCTTTGGCTTTGTGGTGCAAAGATGACTTGTTGATGTATATCTTTGGCCGTAGTGCAAAGATGAATTTATTAGTAGGATTATGAACATGAGCTGTGATTTAGTATAACCGTAATCTTTGATGTTTGGTGATGAAAATTATCTTTGTCTGGATGAGGAAAGGAATTTAGAACAACAATTACGATTATGAGTTATACATGTGATTGTGGACATGAATTTTTGATTGATGTTACGAGGATAAAACATTGTTGGTGGACTTTTAACATGGAGAAGATAATAGATTTTATGGTCTATTTGACTCTTACAATGGATTGCTCGTTCATTTGCTGACTATGGTTGAAAAGTTTTATCATCTACCGTATGTTCTAAATCTACGATTTATTCTTTGTTGAAGGCTATTGATAATTTATTTATCTTTAGTTATGATATTCTTTCTTGAGCTAGTTGTGCTCACCCTTTTGCTTCACAATTCCTTTCGGGTAATAAAAGTGTATTTTGGGTTGACGGGGAATAATGAGGGAATAGACGGTGAATTCTATAGATGTTGAGGGTGAGGTGAATTTAACTTGGAAGGTGTTTTGCCACTATCATACAAGATGTCTAATGACATACTGACCTCGTGTCATCATAAGGCGAGGTTGTGCTCATCCACTTCTTTGAGTATATCTACCAACACTATCTATATGATCTTGGAGTCTATTTGAAATATAACTCTCGATTAGAGACATTGGAGATAATGATATGTCGAGAAAACTCGCCATTGGGAAGAATATGATAGTAATCTTCTCGTTTTTCTTTAGGGTCTATTAGATTGACGAGGATAATTACGTGGCCATATGATATCTATAATAACCTGAGCAGCATGGCCTCCCATATACGAAGGTTTCCACTTCCAAAGATTCTAATTTCTAAAAGCAGTTTTCATTTATACCTTTATGTAAGGTGTCATTATGAGAGTCTTTGTCCACAGTTTGGGACATGAGTCGCGATTGATATATATTTGTATCAAACTCACGACATATGTGTTGTTGTATTTTGCCACGACAATTGTTGTAATAAAGTTGTAGTTGTTTTACGTACCATGTATTTGGCGACTCAGAATGGGTTGGATGAAATGGACCTATTTTGGGGTTGTTACTTTTGGTATCGAGCTTAGGGATATGATCTCTGGCGGAGATCGGGATTAGAACTAGGAGGGAGATGACTAAATCCTTACCCATTTAGTGTGTCTACTAAGCTTAATTGTTGGTGGTCGTAATATCTGGATATTATATGATATGTTAATTTGCTTAATTAACCCTTGTTTTATAAGCGATGTTGAGAATGGCGGTGAGAATGCTGATGGAGTAAATGAGGCAGTGGGGATACCTCTAATCACTTAACCATGATAATGTGATGTCGAGACGAAGAAGGAATTAGAGATATCCGTGTGGTGAGTGAAGAATTGATAGTTACACACGAGATAGTCGCGAGATGTAATTTGGTGAGAGTGAGGAGAGAAGAGGTACATGAGGAGAGTTTATTAGAGGTATTATATGATCAAAATGTAGAATTTCAAAATCGTATTCATGAGTTAGAAGAAGCGAAATTTGAAGAAGCGGCGGTGATCGTGGAGCAAAAGGATGCAACAATTCAAGCTTGTGTTACCGATATGTGATGCTTGAGCGAAGCATTCTTTGGCGAGTATAAGATGATAAAGATGGAATCTGGTGAAAAAGGAAAAAGCGAATGGGTGAGAATAAGTGATGCATGGGCAAAAGGCGCGCGACACGTGGATATTGTGGAAAGAGATGTCAGATCTAAGAAGGCTAAAATAGATGATATGAATTTCTCTTTTTAGAAAGCAATTGGGAGAACCCAACATCGAGTTTTGAATTACCACACATCTAAGCGGTCGACTGCATTCGATATGGATCGAAGATTGATGATTGAGATCATGAATCGAGAATGCAATGAGGCGATTGAGGGAGGAATATGCCCTATAGAAAAGTATATTTCAACGGTAGTGATGGCTTAAATCTTTGAGATAATAAATCAAAAGCCAAGAGTAGTTAGAGGGATATATTGTTTATTGATTATGATGTGGGAGTATTATCAGCGTTAAAATTTGGTGATCCTTTTACAAAGACCTTGTGATCTTCTAAAGTTTTTGATTTTCATCTTGAGGGAATGGGTATTAGACTTATAGTAAATTGGGTTTAGGGCTAGTGGGAGATTATAAGGTTTAAGCCGGAAAAATCGATGTTGATATTTATTTTATTATTTTAATAATAAAATTTAATTTAATTTTGCATAATTAAATGTGTCATAAATTTTGTCCATAATTATACATTTTATAATTTATGTATATGAAGGAGTGTCATATCTGAGGAAGACATACATTATATATTATGTATAATTAAAAAATATATTATTCTCAATCTTAGATGAAAATGGATAAACCATTCTAGTAGATTATGTCTGAGTTGATTGGATGATTTGTCTTAGTCATGTGTAAAGTGAAGACTTTAATCTAGTGTATTGGTGTATTTTTGAAATACATAGAATTGGATCAATTGCGAAAAATTATTTGTTAAAATCATTATTATAAATAATTTTTCAATTACTAATAATGTCTGATTACTCTTAATCACGAGAGAATAATGAACTTAATTTTATAATGTATGTCACTTTAATATATTAAAGAGTGAGATTTTAAATCTATCAATACCTCGATATGTTGGGTGATATATGTTATGAAATTAGGAACATGTATTTTTTCAAGATGGAATTCTCTGATTAAATTATAATATCCCCTTGGTATAATTTATTGGTTGATCACCAAAATCTTGGCCAAATATTTTAGTAATTCAAATTATTAAAGTATTAATTTAATTTATTAAATTAATGTGTGATCAAAAGTGTATAAATTATGTAGTCGAGCATATAAGCGATAAGCGTGGTGTGTTAGCGACTTTATTCTACTGCAGCGTTTATGGATATTATTGTAGAGAGGTATATTTTTGCAAGATCTTAATAGTGGAAGGATTTAATTAATTAATTTTAATTCTATTAATTCTAGAGTGCAATTATAACTATTTAGTGGAATTAGTTATAATTAATATAATTCTAATTGATTAAAGAGTTAATCGGGAAATTAGTATTATATTGGAGCTAGAGTTGTAGAATCTATTTGATCCCCACTTTAGCCCTTATTAAGATGTAACAAAATAGCGAGGATAAAATATATCGGATAAGTTTTCAAATTATCACGATAAATATCGAAATTGAGGACTCTATATATTATATCACTTTGCAGTATTTTGAGCCCACACTCAAAAAAGTACGTAATATCAAAATAAGGGTGTAAGACCCCAACTTTTATAAATAAATATGAATTTTCTATAAATATTATTTTTGAATATTATGGAGTAAATTTGATATAATGTTATAGTTGTGGGTAATATTTATAAATTTTGCAAAGTAAGCAAGTTGTTATAAAATATTACGTTTGGTGGGGAATATTCTTTTTGTCGGGAAATATTAAATGCGGCGGCATAATCATTAGTGGACCCTAGCGAAATTATTGTCGGATTGAGAAAAGCGACAAAAATACTTTATGAAAATACTTGGCGGAGGTATTGCAGATTAAAAGCTGTTGAACTACCGGTAGTAAAAATGCGATGTCTGGCGTGGTTACATAGTAGCACAGTATTGATTATTGATGCTTACGTGAAGTCACTCAACTATACTACTCGATTATTGCTACGATAATTCTTTGCATCATATCTCTTATATTATTGATTCGATTATTGTCACGGTATCATCTGTATAATATGTTATATTATTAAATCAATAATTGAGGCGACAAGTTATAAATGATTAATAATTGTTGAAAGATTAAATATGTGTTGATTAAAAATAAAATGATTTGTGGTAATATTTATTAAATCCTTGATGTATATAAAAAGTCTATTATGGGGCGTTTGTGGTAAGTTTGGTTATTTTATGGGGGGCCCATATGTCATCATCTAAAGTCTCTTCGTTAATAGTAATTACCTTAAATCGATAGTAATTACCTTCGTCGATAGTAATTACCTTCATGATAGTAATTACCAGCCAATCGATAGTAATTACCTTCATCGATAGTAATTACCTTAAATCGATAGTAACTACCTTTACGGACATCAAACCACTTTAGTTTCATATTATAGGCGTCGAACCAATTGTCATTTCACATTCTGGCGTCGAACCACTTTTCTTTTCACATCACCGATTCGTTGAACCACTTGCCTTTTCACATTTCAAGTCTGCTAAGCTAGAAATCTTCTATAAATAGAGGCCTAGTGCTTCATTATTTTCATGAATTCATTCGATCTATATAGAGAGAAAGTATAGAGAGAATAGAGAAAAGAAGAAAGAGTATTTTATTCTTACTTCTCTGCGATATTCAATCTACTACTAATGTAAAGGGGTGTTATTCTTTTCTTATTCATGAAGAAGAAGCATTGTTATTCCATTGCTTATTATTACATTGGAATAACTTTTGTATCTGTGAGTTTACCCTATACTTGGTGACATTCTTCTATTAATACATTGGAACATCACATGCGTGTGTTTTACATCAGGCACTGGTTAGTCTTTATTATTATTACATTGGAACATCACATGCGTGTGTTTTACGGACACTGGTTAAAATCTTTATTATTATTACATTGGAATATCTTGTGCGTGTGTTTTACAGGACTGATTAAAATCTTTATTATTACATTTGGAACATCACTGTCGGTGCAAATTTTGCCTTTTGGTTAGTTATTATTATTACATTGGAATAACTTTGTCATCTGATACCACATGCATGGTGATTTCTTTTGTTATTCCATTCTTTATTATTCTTAGTTGGTTAAAGTTTTGACTTCTATACTCCATGAAATTAGTAGAATATCCTTGATATTTGCGTTTCATCGATATCTTTTCATGGAAATATTCTTGATCATTCTTGAATTTTTCTACAAAGCGATATCATGTTGACAATTTGGACATTATTAGTTCTGGATAAATTAATTCTTGAACTTGTTTTATTGAATTCTTATATCATTGTCATCATCCTCGTATTTTATATTATGTTGAAAGTCATTTGTGGCACTGTGTAGTGCATAGATGGACTTGGTATGATTATGATCGAGGGATTATTGATTGTAATCATTGGTAGTAATGTTACAAATGATGTGGTAAAAGTTATCATTGGCTGTAGTGCATTGATGGAACGGTTGTTGGCATGATCATGACCATTAATAAATACCACGAATGTCTTGGTTTGTAGTCGTGGATAATTTGTGGTGGTGATCTTTAAAGAATATCCTTGGTAGTAGTGCGAGGGGTGATTCGATGATGTGGATTATTTATTAAAAAGTGAGTCGGTGATAAAAGTCATGAAAAACCTTTTAAATCATAAAGATAGTAGATTTTATTCTCTACTTGACTCTTTTAATGGATTGATTGTTCATTGCTGATTAAACTTGATGTTGTTATATTTTATCGGTTTAACCTTGCATTGAAAACTAACGATAATTTATTCTGCATTATCTTAGTCATAATATTTCTTACTGGGCTAGTTGAGCTCACCCTTTCTTTCACTGTTCTCTTCAGGAAATGAGAACATAGCAGGGAGAAATTCTTATTGGAAAGCCCCCTCTTTCTTGGGAATTGCCTGGTTGTCAATAATGTGATTCTGTAATATTATTTGTGAATAATTAATTATTGATTTATATGATGAGGAAAATATTGATTTTATGTGGATATAGATGGAGAAAATTTTTAATGTGATAATTGTTGAAAATTAATATTTTATCTTTTTCTGATAAAATAATTCATTTAAATATATTATTATATTTTAATAATATAATAATGGTGATATTTTACAATGAATGTGGGATATATGAGTATCTGAGGGAGAAAGAGTATTTTTTGTTGCAATAAATGTTTAAAACATGTTAAACATGTCGATTGGACCCCATTTATTATTTGAAATTTGATTATAGCCTCTAAAATCTGCGTTTGTGGATTTGGTCGATTTACATTTGGAATTTGGAAAAACTTTCTTACGCAAAGTTGTAGAGAATTTAATTTCCTATAAAACTTCGCTAGATTCGATTTTTTCGACAAAGGGTTATTTATTGTGAATTATTGAAGTTAGAAGTTAGAAATAATTGATTTTGGAAGTTTTAAATATTTATATTAACAAAAATGTTTTTTACATTTGTAAGCCTCATGAATCACATGTTAAGTTCTTTGAAATCGAGGAAGTCTAAGTAGGCGTATGAAAATTTTAATATAAATTAATATTATATTAAATTTTACTGCTTTGATATTCTAAGCATTTTTCTATAAATAGGGTCTTAGGTTAGAATTGAAAATCACATCGAAGCTGAAGTTTTCTCTCTATATTATCGGCGTATTCTTGTGAGTATTTTGAGTATACTTTGAGTATTGCTATACGGTGAAAGTTCAAGTTATAGCCTATATCCGATTATTCGATTAAATCTTTGTCTTTCAGGAGTAAAGGGATATTTTTTTTGTAATGATATTATTTCTTGATATCATTATCTTTGAAATATTGATCTGAAGTTTTTATCAAATTTGGAACTTTTGGTGTGGGAGTTCTTATTCACGTATACGGCACTTATTCGCATTATCACAGTGTACTATTCCGCGAATCTGACCTTTATTCATGAAAAATAAATATTTTTTTTGGTCCAAAATATCTAATGCGGATCTAGCTTTGATTGTATCCATGTTTTGATCATTCTTGAATTTTACACCACTATGATTATTTTTGAGGTATTTTTTTATGCGTGGATAAAACAAAATCACGAATCCTTAATCCTTAATCCTTGTTATTTTGTTTCCTTTGGATTCGTTTCTTTAAAAAATATTTTCATCATCCTCGGTCTTAAATGATGATATTAT